>JAKSZT010054193.1:14432067-14453157 GCA_026826555.1 Tolypeutes matacus
ACCCCCCCTTGCTGCTTGTGCTCGCTGGGTCAGCTAACCACGCCGTGCGGGCGGGCTTGCCTTCACCAGGAGGCCCTGGGAACCAAACCCGGGGCCTCCCATATGGTAAACGGGAGCCCTACTGATTGAGCCACAGCCGCTTCCCTGTATATATTTTTTAATCACCACTGCTCCCTGAGATGGCTCCCTCTTCTGTCTGCTGGTTGTCTGCTTGTCTTCTATAAGAGGCACTGGGAACCGAACCTGGGACCTCCTATGTGGGAGGTGAGTGCCCAACTGTTTGAGCCACTTCCACTCCCTGCTGTTTGCGTCATCTGCTGATTGTGGTGTCTGCTCTTTGTGGCACCTTCTGGTTGTAGCTTCTGCTCATTGCAGCATCTTGCTGGTTGCGGCATCTGCTTGTTATGATGTCTACTCATCTTCTTTAGGAAGCACCAGGAACTGAACCCAGGACCTCCCATGGGAGGCGGGTGCCCAATTGCTTGAGCCACATCCGTTCCCCTGGACAGGTGAATTTTGATAGGTCAAGGCAAGGAGAATATTTGGGGGCAGTGAATGGTGGTGGAGAGGGAAGACCATGAGGACAGACTCAGATCAACAATTGCCTGAAGAGGGCACGAAATGGAGTCTGAGGGGTTCCCTATGGAAAGGGAGGAGTGAAGGGCCCAGGACAAACTGCTCCGACTTGCCCAGGAGGAGTCTTTCTGGGAAGAGCTTAAGCCAAGATGCTTAAAGATGGGAAGTCATTAAATGGGGCTTCAAGGTGAGGTGACTGTCAAGTTTTTGAAGTGTCTGAGAAGTCTGCATCCTTAACATATTCCCTGAACTAATACCACATTGCAAAGTCAGGCCTTTACACATGCTTGAAACATAAGATACGTTTCCCCAGAAGGCGAGGCCAGTTTCTATAAAGATCAGTCTCGATGAATAGCCTTCTCATTGCTTCACCAAACTTGAGTTTCATTGGAATTGAGTTACACCGTTGCTGCTTTGAACATACAATACTCCTCAGCTGGGAGCTAAGACACCACCACCGTGGCCTTAACTCTGCACTATAATAGAATAACTGTCAGAACCACTAGGCATCAATTCTGATTCCTCTTTCCTTACTGTTGTTGGAAAATTCTTTAGCTGTGTTGAGAAATAAATGCCTACATGTTTTATCCCAGAAGGTCAAGCAGAGTCTGGAACTCCTCAAGCAACTTCTGCCCCCCAGATACCCACTTGGTTTATAAAGGCATGTTTGTGCAAACCTAGAGTCACAAAAGCCCACATGCATGGGCTGCAATTCCCAAATCAGGAGAGGATAGAGAAAATGATCCACAAATGAAGGATGTTTAGCTGAGTTTGAAATTTCCAAAGCCATAGTTTATTAATAGTAAAAAGTCACCATTTCCTGCATGCTTTCTCTGTGCCAGTGCCTGTGCAAAAATGCAGCTGTCTCATTTAATCCTCACAACAACAGCATGAGTTAGGTGTTAGTTTCCCCATTTTATAATCAAGGAAACTTGATAAAAAAAACTTGCCTACGATCACATAGCTTGAAAAGGAAGAGCCAGGAATCACACTGAGGTCTCATTCTGAAGCCCAGGCTTTGGAGACTGAGCTGTAAAAAAAAATATTATAACTGCTCCAGGTCCTTGGCTTCATGAGCCAAGGTTATGTTTCCTCCTCTTTGACTGCTCTTCCTGTAAAACCTAGCCACCCAACCTCTCTACCAACACGTAGCCAATTATTCCTACAGGCTCCTGCTAATTACTCCAAATTTCTCAGGCCCTTATGGAGGCAGAGGGAGTGCTGGGACTAAGGAGAGGATTAGTTAGGACCAGTTGGCCATAAAACATCTACCTTCCTAGAATATTCTTCTCTGGGTCTGAAGATTATTCTTGGCTACCCAGATCTGGGAACAGAATACGGTCCCTGAGCTGGGTAGAGAGACTTTTTTTCCCTCCATTTTGGCTCAAAAGGATGTTTGATTGCATACCATGGAGCTGAGAGAAAATGGACTGTGTGGATTTTCATCAGTTTTGACTCTCCTCTAGGACCACGGTACAGAATAATTGGTTTTACATCTCTTTATGATGGAGACTTCCTATTTCACACACGTGGATGCCCACTGAACCCTTCAGAGGACACTGGTCAAGTAAAATGTGGCATTTGAAAACAACTGAATGAACAACCACCCTCTTTTAAAAATTTTAATTGATCCTTTCATTTTGCTGTGGCTCTTGGCAGGTGACCTAGCATTTGAACTGTGCACCTTTTCTCTGCTCTGCCTCTCACCTGCTCATGGTGGCCTTTACTTCCTTCTTGTGGAGTACAGTCAATATTCTGTTATTCTCTAACATTTGGATGTGACTTTGTGCAAACTATAGTTTAAAAAAAAAATAATGCCAGGAACTCTGCTGTCTACACAAATCAACAAGAACAAGAATCAAGAAGTGGATTACTACCCAAATCCTTTTTGTTCTAAATTGTAATCAACTATATTGGATGTGAGGTTTGTCCATTTAAAAAATTTAATAATGGGTTTTGGTCCTCTTGGTTCTATAAAAAGGGCATTTATAAATATTAATATGGAATGCCAGGGAAAGAACAATACATAACAATAATGAGAATCACAAAATCCCATCACATTTGACACTGTCATATCACCAGCTTAAGGATTAGCAGGTTAACCTTAGAGTTAAAAATATTGCTTCATGATTAAAAAAAAAAAAAAACTCAGAATAAAAAAGCTCCTTGTTGCATTATATATTCCTTTTGGCTTTATTATTTTTCTTCAGGTTATGGGATCACTGCTTCGATTAACATTTTTGGGGAGAGTGGGCTTAAAGGAAGGTGGTGGGTTGACTTATCTGCATTCTTTCTTGCCCAAATCATGCTGAGCTTGGCTTTTGTCTAATTCTAACCCCTGACACTGCTTGAGTCAAAGGCCTGGTGACTAATACCCCCATTTTAGGTTTCTTTTTTTTTTCCCTCTATCCATCCAAAGCTTCATTTTAAATGATAAAGTTACCCAAGGTGTCAGTTTTCACCAGTATTTCTAAATACATCTAGTAAAAATGCAGCAATTTCATAGAAAATCCAAGCTATTGAGATCTAATCACTGCTTAAGCTGTGGCTTTATTCAAATCTGGATCACCAATATGGCTTAAGATGTAAATGAAGTGCAAAGAGAAATAAAGCAAGAAAATCTGTGATGGCCTTTCTCTGTACTATTTGATGCCTGGGTCCTTATCAGTCAATTAATGTAGCTAAACTTCAGTGACAGCATCAGTTTAATAGCCCCAATAGCTACTGTCCTCCTCCAGCCTTAGCCAAACAAAACATACTTTCAGTAGCTTTAATATGAAATGGATAAAAGGTCAAAATAGACGGGCTTTGCCAAATAAATCTCAAAGATCCATTCTAATTTCTACCCAAGGATCTTTTAAGTTGTCTAGGATGCTCTTTATGATATGTCGATCCACACTTAGTTTTATTAAAACTTTGTGGCTTGGTATTTTTCAACCTGATAGCTTCAGTAAACTAGTTCTCAAAGTGTTCACTAAGCCGCTATGCATAAAACTACTTTGCTGTCATGGTGGCTTCTAATATCACCTAAATGCAGGCAGCCACAGTTCTGGAAATGAACCTGATCTACATGCATTCCATCTGAGCTTGGGAATTACTTTGCTTTTGCTTTTACTGGATGTTTTATGAGGAAGAGGTGCCGTCCTCTGCAGCCCCCATCCTAAGCCCTCCTGAAACCTAATGCTAAATTATCTACCAACCCATATTTGTTCTGGAAGCAATCTGTACAGAACATGACTTTTATCTGCTAAGGTTTCCAACCATGATTAACAGATGCTAAAACACTTGAGGAGAGAGAGGAAGGGGCCCACAGAAGAGAAAATTAAAATTAAGATGCGAATATTCTCGCTGTCCTGATTTGGTGATTATCAGGGTAGGCTAAATATTTGCTATATTAGAAACCATGCATGTGTCCCCAGACCTAGTTTTTCTCCCTAGGTCTGGTTAATAGAATGCTGGTAATAAACCAAGCCTGATTTATTTTATGTCCATCCTGTATGGGAAATGACTGACTCTGGGTATCTTTGGTCAACCTTAAGAGACATAGCAGGGGGATGGATGTGATTCAAATGGTTGGGCGTCTGTCTCCCATAGGGAGGGAGCTGGATTTAATCCCTGGGACCTCCCGTAAAAAGAAAAAAAAAGAAAAAGATAGAAGGCGCGTGGGCCGTCAGGCCCCATGCGCAGGTGCGCCGCCAGGCCCCGCCGAGCCACGCAGCAAAATGATGATGTAGCAGGAGAGTGACACAAGGGAGAGCCAAGATGAGATGCGCCAAAAAACCCGGAACTAAGGTGGTGCAGGCGGTAGGACGCCTCTTTCCCAAATTGGAGCTTCTGAGGATTGAATCCCGGCGAAGACAGGAGGAGAAGGATGAGAGGAGAGGGCAGGAAACAGACACAGAGAACTGCCCAGCAAATGGACACACAAAAAAACAAAACCAGGGCGGGAGGGGGATGTTAAAATGGATAAAAGTAAATAAACAAATAAAAAAAAAGGTCTTTTCCAACAATGGCATGGCAAATACTGAGAAGATTCAGCTAAAAAAGCAAGAGGTTTCTCAGAAGGGCACACTAAGAACCTGGCTTTACTGATGTAAATTTAAAAGGGGATGAAAGAAAGAAAGAAGAAAAAAAAAAAAATAAAAAAAAAAAATAAACCAACAAAAACAACGACACTCTGGGCTCTTAGCTACCCTGAAAATTACTTCCGAGCTGGCTGGGTTTCCCTCACTGATTAGGGCCCCCTCAGCTTTCCTCCCCTGAGATCTGACAGAAGCCTTTATTTCTTTATCAATTTCTGTGGTCAGTGTACATTACTGCAGTCAACAGAACTATTGGCAAAGGGTTTCAAAAGAGGTGGGGATCATTTTTCTAGGGGAAAAAGGGATTAAACATAAAATAAATAAATCAGCAAGGCAGAAGAACAGATTCCCAGTCCCAGCTGAGCCTGCAGTTATCATGGTTTCAGGTAATATGGAATTTCCAAAAGTTCTACCCAACACAATTGGGGGACAAGCTTGCTCAGCATCCATTTCCTGGGATACAGAGTGGGAAACCAGTCCTGACTTTGGATGACCTTGCCGTCTCTATAGGCTCTGTCCCAGGGTGTGGGAAATATAGGTTAAGAGTTGACACCAGGCCTGCATGTACATTTACCAATAGTCAGGCCTTGCAATCAAATAAACCTGCGTTGGAAACCTGACTTTATCGGCAATTGCTTATGAGACCTTGGGTAACTTCTGTGAGTTCCAATTTCTTCGTCTATAAAACAGAGATGATAATCTTACTAGAGGATTAGATGAGATAATTTATGTGAAGCATCTAGCCCAGAGCCTGCCACATGTTTGGTGCTTAGTAGATGACAGCTAATATAATGATATTATTATTGTTGTATTATGACTTAGTAAGTGCTGAAAAACTGGGCTGAGTGTGACTCTTCACTGGGCCTATTAAACAAAACAAAACACATCCTGAAGCATAAACCTTCATTTTCGCTTGTGTTATTGAAAGTCCATAAGCTCCCATTGTAAACCAAATGCACCTGGATTCCCCCATTACTTGGGAATCAAGAATAGTTAGATCTACATGCTATGCACTGCCCCATCATTAGACTGTATGCTGTAGAAGGATATGACAACCAGGGTAGGCTGGGGTCCCCAAGAATGTTGGAAAAGGGTGGCAAGGTTTTTATGAGAACTCTTTAGAAGAACACAATGGGCTCTGCTAGGGAGCTATAACTCTTCCCGTCCCACCCTCTGGACTCTTCCCATGACATTTTCCAAGATGGCTGTAGTTGCTATGGTTGCCAACCCCACCTGGGCCAAGTTAAGGAGTATGCTCAGTCCTGCTTTCTTCATTGAGAAGCTGTAACCTCTGGGAACCTGGTTCAGAAAAGTGGAGCCTGGTGATGAGAATTTGAGAGGTAAAAAGGCCAGAGGTGTGGTGGAAGCATCAGCCACAGAGTGGGTTTCCTCTAATCCAGAAGAATCTGGTGTGGCTTCAGGTTTCCAGAGCAGTATGCTGACCTCTGCTACTGATATCCCCCAAATAGTTTAGTGACCTCCTTTTTGATGACATCAAAATGTTCTGACAGCCTGGGGTGCTGGGGAAGCCCCATTCAAAGAGGAGGGTGGGTGGAAAGAACCCTGGGCAGAGGACCCCGTCCCTGCTTGGCACAGCATCTCTGTTTGACTTCACGTCTCTGAATCCCATTGTCTGCATCTTTAAAATAAAGTGGCTGATGCCAGTAACAGGGATTATCTCTGAAGGGCGAGATTATAGGGAGAACTTTCACTCCCCACTTGAAACACCTCTACCTGTTTTTTAAAAATTAACACCACACTTGTATTACATTACACTTGTAATGGTGGGTAAGGACCACAGAGGTGGCCAGCTAAAGATGCAACTTGTGAAAGCACAAGAAGAAGCCGCTGAGCTATTGTCATGCCCAAGACAAGACGGGACCCGGACTATTAGGCGTCAAGAAGATCAGATGAAAGTGGGCCTGTTAAGCCCACATCCCACAGAGACCTGAGCTGATTAATCATATGATCAACTAGGCTCACTCCCCTATATGCTGGTTCTTTCAAACCTGACCTGGCACCATGACACAGGACCCTGGGGGGAAGGGGAGCAATGGGCTGTGAGCTGCCCTGCAGTCTCACTTGGCTTGGCTTGGTGAATGGCCCCTACCACTCAGGCTCAGTGTACGGGAAGGTCCTTCAAGGGGAGGGTTTCTTTACGCTTTGCAAAGAGTGGCATCACCTCCTAGCAGCTTTAGTTTGTACTCAGAGGTCAGGTTGTTTGGCCTTTTCTGGCCAGAGGTTATCCCTCTGGGCACCCCTGCCCTTCTCCCCACTTCATGCTTGTGTCCTTTCACTAAAAGTTCATCAGAAAGTTTTGATGGGTAGTTCCCTAACCTGGCTGCATATCAGAAGCACCTGGGCAGTGAGTTAATAACATAGATTCCCAATCTCTATCCCAGGATGTTCCGGTTCAATAGCTCTGGGGTGGCACCCAGAAATCTGCATTGATTTAGAAGCAACCAGGTGTTTCTGATACCACGAGGCTGGTACAGAGACAATTAGGGCTTTAGGGCTTCCCAGGTGCAGTGGTCCAGGCCTGAAAACACAGTCACCCGTGGAGAAACCATCCAGACAGGTGAACCTAAACATTAAACCCAAGCTGCCAACCCTGCGCAGGTGGGAGATTGGTGATGGGAACTCTGTACCGAGCTGCTGGTGTTTTGACAATAGTGAGTGCGCCTCCCCCAAGGCCATCCACAATGCACCCGCGTCACCCCTCTCCCCTCTCCCTTCCACCCAATGACAAGTTAACACAAATGGAACCAACCTCAGTAAACAAGAAAAGCTCTGCATGAAGCATTCTTGGCTTTGGGAGAAACCAGTCCAATTTGCTACCAATATCAAGGCTTGCTTTTGATTATGTTGATGATAAGGACTATAAACAAAACAGGCTTTCTCTACTAATTAATTCCCTTCGAAGAACTCTAAAGATCTTTAATTACGCAGTTTGAAAAGCAGCGGTTACCAGATCAGGCTGATGGGCCTGCGAGCTCTTCTCTCTGCCCACCTGAACGAAATATTTTCTTGTTTTCCCTGCTTCACACACCTAGGATGAGTTTGCAGTAAATCCTGTCAACTAAACGCCTGACAAAAGTGCTCTGATGTCAGTTATAAAGAATGCCACCTACAGCTTAATGTCTGAAAAAAAAATCCAAGGGCTGCAAACAATGAAGGTTTTTGTCTTCTTAATGCCAGTATGCAATCGAGTGGAAATGCTACTTCCATCTGTAATCTACAAATGAAATTAAAGTTGTTGAAAGACATAGGGTAAACCAGAAGCCTTTGTTTCTTTTCAGAGCAGGAAAAATTTAAACCACTAAATGTTTTAGCAGATTTACTAAATTTCCAATTAAAACGTGAAATCTATTGTAGAGCTCTGAGAGCGTAGTCTCTCTTTCTCTGCCTCTCTTCCCAAACACACACAAGAGATATAAGCAAACCAAACCCTGTGTCCCACTCACCCCCCAATGCCTATCTAGCTTAGTTCTGTTAGATCTGCAGAGAAATTGGGGTACACAAGCTTGGACAGTGGACACGGTGGGCTCAGCAATGGTTTTAGGGCAGGGCTCAGGCCAGCCTTTGAAAAAACCCAGCAATTTGTCCCACGTGGAGGGTTCCAAGGCCCCCAGCCTGTGGAGGCGGCCTGGCTGGAGCCATTAGGCCTCCGGGAGCTCGTTCGTGGGGAGGGAGTCAGATCTACTATACAAGAGCACCCTCTGCCAGTTGGCACGGACGGCTGGCTGGAGAGATCGGTGGCCCAGAGTCAGGGGAAAGGGCACGGGACCCTGTGTACAAAGCCGGCGGGGCTGGGGGCCAGGCAGGAGTGAGTTCTATCTTTAACACTAGACAGAACCCTCACCTCCGCAACAATAGCCGGTGCAGGCAGGGGCGATGCTGCTTTTCCAAGGGCTCTCCACGTTAATCCTCCCCACCAAATCCAGCCACTAGGAGCCTGAATGGTCCTCCAGACACCCATTCAATAGAAAATGACGGGTGATTTTTGCCCTTGTCTCCCGAGATCTCCGGTGAGCACTGCTGCTCCGGCTGACATGTGTTTGTAAAGATAAAGCTCCAGGCTACTTTGGGGGCCCTCCCAGGCTATTACAAAGAGCAAGTGGTGCCAACTCGAGCTCTGCATGGCTTTTTAGAATTGAGCTATTAAATTTTTTTTTTATATGGACCTCTTTCCAAAAAGGATTTGAGGCAACTTACAATAAAAGACAAACACAATAAGGTCATTCAACTAAAATTCGAAAAAGCAAAGCCCTGAAAAGGAGGAAGAAGCAAGTATTGACATTGAAGTGTAATGTAGTGACTGTGATTTAGGATAAGATTAGCTTTGAGCTTCCTGGCAGCCAGGGAAAAAAGGATTTCTAATTAGATACAACCTACTAGGAGGAAGAAGAACAATTCTCCAAGAGATGTGTGCATATTTCTGACATTAAGTGTTTTTTGTGGAGTCTTTGTATAGGGAATTCTGAAAACATCATACAATGTGCTTGACAAACTTTTTAGTTGGCAAATGCAGAGGCTATTCTGATACAGCTTATTCTTGCTATAATCTTTGCCACTTGTTAAAGGCAGAATATCAAATCAGAACAATTCAATAATTGTAAATCTTAAATGGAAAAAACAAACTAGGGGTGAGGGAGGTAGTTAGATATTGTGATTCAAATTTTAGCTCATGGGTATTTCACTCATTCACTGATGCAATAGACATTTATCAAGCACCTACTAAATGTCGATTCTAGGTATGGGGGGTAGGGCAGTGAACAAGACAGGCAAAGTCTTGTTCTCCTGATACTAAGGGAGAATTTTGCATTCCCAGAGGGGTGGGTGGATAGCAGACAAGCTTCCTATGGCTTATGCACTGAGTAAAAGTGGATATAATAGATAGGATGCTTTCAGATGCAAGTCTCAGACACCCCAAATGAAACTGCCTCAAACGGTAAAGAAATGTGGTCTGGTTGATTCAGTGGCTCGACAATGCCTTCTCTGGGCTATATCCCCCTCACTGTTGGCTCCATCCTGGGGCTGGTAGCAATATGACTGCAGCAGGTTCAAGAGTCACAAAGAGACAAGACAACCTTCTGAGCAAGACAAGAGACCATTTCTTCCTGTGGCTTCCTCTTAGGACAGAGGGACATTTTTCCAGGTCCTGCCCCTACCCAACCCAACAGACTTCCCCTTTTGTCTCCCTGGTCAGAATTGGGCCCCTGCTCATTCCTGAGCCAGTTGTGGCAAAGTCTCAGAGATTAATTGCTCTTACACCAACCAGGCAACCCCTGCAGCTGGGGCTGGAGTCAGCTTCCCCTGTAGGACCTGGCCAGGTGGAAAGGATACTTGAAAAAATTTTGGGTTGTTCTTGGCAGGAAGAAATGTGTGTGTGGGGGGGTGGGCAGGGAATACAGAGGTGCCTGGATAGGCAGCTAACACTTCCCTTTTGGTTTTAATTGCAACCTTCATGGGATGTCAAGATTACTATATGTGTACTATGTGTGCGTAGAGTCATCAAGGCTGTTGGAACATCTATCTGCTTATCTTCCTCAGGAAAAGAACACTCTTACTATTTTCCTTGTGTCTTGAATCAGACTTATCATTGTCCAACCTTTCTGTCACTTCCTCAGTTCAGGCCTTTACTTTCAGTTGTGTGCATTGAAAAAAAATTCTCCTAATTGATCTCCCCACCAGTTTTAACCAAATCTCATCCACACTGTTGGTAGAAAGATCTTCTTTTTAAAAAAATTACAATATCGCTCTTCTGCTTAACAACCTCTTTGGCTTCCTATCCCCTACAATATCAAGTTAAAAAGTTTTAGCACGGCATGAAAGACCCTCCACCATCAGTCAGTATTATCCCCCTCAGCCTTAGATCCACAGATTCTCCTCATACAGCTTTTGTACCAGTCGTTTAGTACTTCTCCTTGTTCCTGAACATGCCGTGCCATTTCTTGAATCCATATCCTTGCTTTTTGCCTAGAATTCTCCTTTCTTTATTCACTTACTGGCAAGCTCCTATTCCTCAAAGTAAGCATCGCATGCATGCCTACTATTGGCCAGACTATCAAAGTCACCGCCTTAGAGGAGCCTACAGTCTGTTGGGGAGACAAGAACTCAAGAAATCATGATAAATATTTTCTAATGGTATCCAGCTTCATTATTCCCACTGCTTATAATCCACTGTGTCAGAATTATCCCCACAGTTGTAGGGTGGCTACTACACAATGGTGGAGGGGTGAAATGGATGTCGGGGTATCAACTACCATGTATACTACCCACGTATATTAGCAATGGGTAGGGAATGTGCCTATTCTACAGGGGTAGCAAATGAGGCTCAGGGAGTTCAGGAATTTGGGTAGAACTGGGATTCAAACTCAGGGCTTGGGGGAGCAGAATTTCTACGGTAACACTGCTGGAGACTTCATCCCAGACAGCTCAGAAAGTAGTCCTGCAGGGAGGCTTACAGGGTGGATGCTGCTGTGCCTGAAAGGCAAGCTGCAGTCTAGCAGGGCCTGTCTCAGGAGGAGAAGGTCTGAAAAGACCCTCTAGCTCCCCAATAAATGGAGGCACTCATCACAGACTCCTCAAAGCCTCTGTGTGGCAGAGGAGGGGTCATCATTAGATTTTACTGTCCTGCATCCTCTGACATAGTGCTTACCAACAGCAGATGCACTTTAAATATTTGCTGACTAGGTTAAGGGCACATGAAGATCCCTGATGTCTGTCAGTTACCATGTCTTTTTTTTTTTTTTTTTTGAGATTTTATTTATTTATTTCGCCCCTCTCCCCCCAGTTACCCTATTTTAAGGCACTTTCATTCAAACAACTGTCTCCTTGCTGTGCTGAATTCATAGCCTTCATGCCATGCTGATGGAGTCAGGATGAGAACTCCAGTCTTCTCACACCCCAGTCAGGGCACATTTGCATGTCTCTGAACCATCGGGAAGCAAAGGGAAGGGCAAGGGAAGGAGGCTGACATTTACTGAGCACCCGCGATTATATATGAAGGATAATTCATCTATATAATTCTAGATGAATCCTTACACGGACCTGGGAGAAAACTGAGGTTTACCAAAGTTGTCACTTATCTAAGCTCACAAATTTAATAGGAGCCAGAGTCTGGATCCAAACCCAATTGTATTGGACTCCAAAACCCCTGAATTTTCTTTATCTGACCCTAAGGTACCTCCTAGTTTTCTAGATGAGGAAATTTTGAAAGGGTTTTGTGAAGTCTTTTTGGAATGGAAACTGGCTCCCCACTGCTATTTAAATAAGAATGCAGCCAAGGTAATGCTTCAGGTTAGGAGGGCTGACCTTGCAGTTAGCAAAATGAGGGACCAAGTCAGGGCATCTGCCCAGCTAGCTTACACCTGGGGACACGGACCCCACTCTGGAAGTCGCCTTTCACTGGGAACATTGATGGTTCCCACTGGGAGGTGGCCATGATGGGAGGTGTCAGCCTGCAAGCACATTTTTTAATGGATGAAGAAGTTAGTTGTGTCTTACTTAGAGAAGACTGAAGAAAGCCATGATGTTTGGATAAAATAAAGAGCTATTAGCAGAGGACTCACACAGTGTGTTCCAGGAAGAAAAGCCATGGCTGAGACACAAGGAAGCAACCTTCAGCCCACAAAGAAAAGAGTGTTCAAACCCAAACGACGGATGCAGTGAGCTCCCTGTGGTCCATTCATCACTGTCCTCCTATATCTGAGCTTCAGGTTCGCGCCCATCTGCCAGGTATGCTATGAAGGGAATTTATGCACTGTCTTGGCTCAAGTTCTTTAAAAAGACAGGGCTGGGAGCAAAAGCTTACAAGCCAATATGCTAACCTTTTCTTGGGAGGTGGGAGTGGAGGGGTGGAGGTGCAATCCCAGGGAGGCAGAAGTGAGGGGAAAGCAGAGTGAGGAAGGGAGACAAATACCAGGAGCAGGTACTGAGTTGACCACAGCTTTGAAACAGGTGCAGCTGATTGCTCCATCTTGTGGGACATCTTCAGAGAGGCTGTGTGAACTGCCTTATCCTTGAAGAGTCCATCCAGGAGGAGGGAGGGAAGAAAATGAGCTCGCAAGGTTCTACCCGTCTCCATCTCCCACTGGCCAGAGCCTCCCCACAGTGGTTAACTTTCCTGCACTGTGGAATGTGCCATCCAGACTCCCACAACCACTGGGGAAGCCAGAGCTTCTGCAAGTGCAGGGTCCGCCTTTGCCACGCATGGGGCTCCAGGATCTGTCACTGTGGTGGTCGCAGCGGTGACCTGTCTCCACGACTGTGAGATCACTTAAGCTAGGGCTTCTCTGGCCAGAAAGTGAGGCAAGCACGTGGACGGCAAACAACTAGTACAATGCCTGCTGTGAGTTAGAGCTTGAACTGGGAGCCTAACTTCCCCTGTGTGTTTATTTGTTTGAATCTTAATAGGAGTTTACTAAAGTATCTCTAGGATAACATACTGATATTGATGCATTACAAAAAAGAAAACGATGTTTTCTTTTTCTTTTTAAAGAAGCTTTAGATTACATAAATGTAGGGGATTCCCATATAACCCCCCCCACCCCCTCCGGCACTTTCCCATATTAACAACTTCTTTCATTAGTGTGGTACATTTGTTACAATTGATGAACCCATATTGAAGCATTGTATTAACCAACAACTATAATTTAGAGGAAACAAACCATCTAAGGATAAGGGAAGGAAGGGAATATGAGTTAAGGATAAGGGTAATGTGGCCTAGGTAGGCCTGTGATGTGTGAATAGTAACAGCAACAGATTTTTTTTTTTTTTTTAAGAATAATTTTTTCATTTTAATTGAGTGGTATACACTTCTATGAGTTCCCCCCCTCCCCTAATTGCTGTCTGTGTCCATTCGCTGGGTGATCTTCTGTGTCTGTTTTTTGCCTTCTCTTCTCATTTTTCTCTACTAGGCTTCACCAGGATTTGATCCTAGGGACCTCCGATGTGGGAAAGAGGCACCTTGTCACTTGTGTCACCTCAGTTCCTGGTTTCTGGCATATCTTGCCTTGACTCTTCCCTGCATCTCACTTTTGTTACATCATCATCTTGCTGTGTGGCTCACCATACATCTACACAGGCCTAGCTCGCTACGCAGGCCCGGCTCGCCTGCTCGCCTTTTTTCCCAGGAGGTCTCGGGGATGGAACCCAGGTCCTCCCATATGGTAGACAGATGACCGACTACTTGGGCCACATCTGCTTTCCAGCAACAGATTTTGAATGAGCACTTACTATGGGCCAACTTGAAATTATTACATCATTTAATTCTCTTAAGCCCCTATAAAATAAGCATTGCCCACATTTGACAGATGAAGACACTCAATCTCAGAGATGTGAGCTAACTGTTTTCAAGACCTGCCAGCTGCAAATGGAAAGGGTGGATTGACTCACAATCCTCCTGTCTCAGAGTTCACTCTCTGAACCACATGCCACATGCCAGCTCCTCACCCAGATGCTGCTAGAGGAGGGTGATTGGAGACACAAAATGTGGGTGCTCTGCAAATCCATAAGGCTGGGGTGGGCAGGCTGAGCTCCATCTTAATAACCAGGGAAACACGCTGTCATCTCAGGAAAGCAAACAGGTTATGTCAGGGAAATGGCAAGGCATGTCGGCAACACACTTAGTGAATGAAGTGATCGAAAGCTCACAGACCTCCCCTAGGAATGTCTCAATTTACAAGAAAAATTACACATTTTGCTCTTGAATGTGTACTTAGGGAGCTGTGTGGGAAGGTTTTTGCCTTCCTTATAAAGCAGAGAAATAGGATTGTAGCCAAAAAGTTGTACCAAACAGATGTTCCTTGTGGAAACTTTTAGAAGCTGGGGTGTCCTGCTTCTGGCTGGCAGATGAGAGAGAGAAAAGCAATGCACAGTCTGGCAAGGACAGTGCCAGAATATGAAGGGCATGGAACATTGGGGCAACTTTCTGAACCCACAGACACAGCCAGCATTGGTTCTGAGCCGTGGAAGAAAGAGCAAGAACATACCAACGATTTAGCAAAGAAACAGCACCATAATGTCGAGGTCTCTTTCTCGTTTTTGGTGCTTTAAAAAAAAAACACCATCCAGAACACACAGAGTGATGTGAGTGGAGATCCTGTGATGGGGACCTCCAGTTCTGCCAACCCCCTGCAAGAGTCCAAAGGAATCACGTGCGTATGGAATTCTCTGCCGAGCAAACTCAGGTTCTACAGGTGGTGCCTGCAAACATCTTGGAAAGATGGAGGAAGACAAAATTCTTTTTTCCCTGCCAACTTAGAGAAAATTTGAAGATCAAGTTGAAGATCAAGACTATGTTAGCAGGGCCTAAAAGGATAGCCCACTTCCCAGCTATCATGGCAGGAGGAAAATGGTGTTAACATAGCTCTCTCCCAGCCTAGGGAGGTCAATGTTCAAAATCCTAGGAGGTGGTTGGGAGAGAGAATCCAGGGACTGTTTGAGAATGGGAAACCATTAAGTCATCTGAAAGGTCACTTTTTTCAGATTTGGGCTGAGGTATCCCTAATGGGGGAAAGCAGGCTATAGGATGGAATGGCTTTCTCATTATATGCTTAGCATTTGGCTGCTGTTTGGAGGACTAAATACCACCATGGGTAGCCCTGAGTACAAGCATATAGGAGGCCCCCACCCTATAGGTGTTTCTGGCCTCCTCTCTCCCTCAGTCCTCTAGAAAGCTGGAACTCCTGTGGGTGGCACTCAAGACCTTCAGTAGGTGGTCTCGACAGATTCTTCCATTCTCTCTCCCTATGACTTCAGCTCTCACTCCTAGGTCTGAAGCATGCAGACCTACTTGCCATCCCCGTTGTCCTTCCTTCAAGTGTCTGTGTCTTTGTCTATGGTATTCTGCCTGGAACACTTTGCCCCTCTTTTGGCTTAGTTAACCCCTGATCATCCTGCAGATCTCGCCTTCTGCTGGGAAGCCTTCCATTTCCTCTAAATCTGTGATAGGCTCCTCCTTTGGACTCTCATGACATCCCTTGCTTGCCCCCAGGATCACATTTACCATTCTGTATTGCAATTACCTGTTGACCCCGTCTGTGTCCAGTACTCAACTGGAAGCTCATCAAGGGCAGGACTCTGCCAGGTTTACCACTAAAGGTCTAGCTCCTGGCACGGGGACAGCCAAATAGGGTTGGTTGACAAAAACAAAAAGTAATGCTGAACAAAGCAAATGTCTCATCAGTAAGTAGATAAATAAAAATGTATACATAATTCAAGTCACTCTATAATTGTTTTTAAAGGATAGTATAGTCTCTATTGACATTTAATTATAGGAGTTCAGAGGAGGGACTGGAAGAATTTGGGATAAACTCATGGAAACTTGACCTTGGATGAGAAACACTAGATAAATGATGAAATGGTTAAGGAATGAACAGTGGAGGGGCTGGCAAAGGGAACAGCCTCCCCTGTTGGGGAGGGTGAGTAGAATCAGACTGGTCTGGCTGGAGAGTTCATCTAGGAAAGCAATGGGAGTTCAGTGGATGGGTTGGGATTGAGGGCCTTGGACAGCTGGCCAAGGACTTTGGGCTCTATCTTATAGGCAAGGTTTGGGAAAGAGGCACGGCATCATGAAAATGGCATGTGAGGAGGATGAATTTGGTGCCATGCAGAAGCAATCGGTTGTGGAGAGGTTGGTTGGGAGCTACTGCACTTTTACCGCAAACAGCCTAGATGAGATGACAATAAAAGTGATAATTATAGGGTTCTTTGGAAGATTATTGCCTCTTCACTGCCCCCCACCTACCATGTAATAGAATTACAAATTCACCCCCTTGCCATGGCCTAATGTGGGCAGAATATACTTTCCCCACTTCTTGACCTGAGCTTGGCCAGAATACTTGTTTTCTCTACTGGGATGTTTGCATATGGAATGTCAGGAGAGACTAGATATGCCCTTGCATGTTTGGGTTTCCTCTGTTGACTCTGCCTTGTAATGAAAAGAACAGGGTCTGCTGTTCCCAGAAAATGAGAAATACTTTGAGCAGACTTGAACCAAACATGTAGTCCAGAGCTAAGCCCCCCTGTGCCTAGCCCACATCAGCTGAACTCCAGTTTGATCACAGATGTGTAAGCAAGAAATAAATGCTTGTTGTTGTAAGCCACTAAGTTGCGGCCTGTTTTGTTACACAGCAAAACATCAGGTACTAGCTGACAGATACACATCCATTGAATACTTATTTTGTGCCAGACATTTTATTAAGTACCTCATATACATTAGCAAGTTGAATCCCCACAATAAGCCTATGAGGTAGGTGATATTGTTATTATTCCCATTTACATGTTAGAAGCTGAGGCACTGTTAAGTTACTTGCCCAATGTCATACAACTGGTAAGGGGCAGAGAGCTGAGATCCCAAACTAGGCAGGTTGGTGGCTCCCAAGGCTAAACTGTACACTTCTGGGTTATATTGCCTCATCACATGGGGTCAAGGGAATGGAAGAGGATCCCAGGGACAGTGATGAGGAAGAACCAGCAGAACTGGGTGACAGGCTGGCTGGAATGGGGAAAGGGAGAGAAGAGATGAAGTCAAGAGTAAGCTACAGCCAGATAAGCAGGGCCTGTGAACTCTCTTCTCATTGCTGTTGTGTTCTCTCAGTTACCCTATTCCATTCCTTCAACTTGAATTTCAGGCCTCCCTGATTCCTGTGCCTCTCAACTTTCCCCATGTCAGACTTGGAGTTCCTGATCTCTCTACCTTTGTTTCTCATGTGGGCTTCCTATTCCCAGCCCTGGTCTAAGAACCTGGCCCTGATTCTTTATTGTTCTCTCAACCGAGGCAGCTGGGTTTTGTGTTCTCGATCCCAGAGTGGCTTCCAACCTTTCCTGGCCAGGCCTAGAGGCTCAACCAAAGCGACCTAAGTCCCTTGACAGAATTAATTTTTTAAACTAATAATTTTTGGGTCCATGGGTTCTAATAATCAGCACATCAAATGGCAGCCACTGCCCCAGAAGTCATGCTCTGGAAGCCAATCTTTGCCATCCACCTGGCCTTCAAAATATCCTTTCATATTGCCAATAGGCCCAGCACCTTGCAACTGCTCATCAGGAGGCTAGATCCCAACTTATATATATATATAACATTCCAAAACAAATAGGAACTTGATCCCCAAATGCCAGGCCAATGTGACTTTTATATACCACGAAGTGAAGTGACTATCTGAACCCAAGTGCCAAGGCCGACTCATGCAAGCACAGCCCTTACAGGAGGGTTTCAAAGTAGACAGTCAAGCAGTCACACTGCATGAGAAAGTCATTACCTGTCCAGGCAGCCTACCAAGCCACTTCCTGTCACCAAAACTCCACCCTAGCCTGACTGTGCCCCATCTTTTCTCTGCCCCTCCTCTATAGAAGGGCCTATTTGTTCCTTCTTCCTGAAATACTCTTTTCCCTTCTGCTCTCACCCCTTTCTCCTTGATGGCCTGGATACTTTTCCTCTTCCAGGTCTCAGTTGGTCTCCCCCAGGCGACTCTCTGATGTCCCCTTACTTTGGGTCTGGTAGGTTTCCTGTGCAATTATCAGTGCCTCCTTTATTATAGCAGCCTCTACATTACAAAAAAATTGCTTATTTTCTTATCTGTGGTCCTCCTAAAGCTATAAATCCCTTAATGTTCCATTTTTTTTTTCACATGACCTGACACATAGTAGACACTTAAAAGAAAACTTGTCGAATAAATAAACAAAAAGATGAAACAGTAAATGTCTATGTGGAAAGTCATAAGTAACTCAGTTTTAGAGCATGTGACTCGGCTCTCCCTCAAGGCACAATGGGATTGAACTTCACACGGGTGACGCCAGGAGACCATGCTCTGCAAGGCCATTGGCCTCAGCTCCCTGTTTGGGGCTCTGGTCCATCATGAATTGCACGAGGCTTCCTGAAAGTTCTCAAACACAGACAATTCTCTGCTGGGTCTTCCTGCTCCCACCGTCCACCTCCTGTCTATTCTGCAACCTGTGCTCTCTGTTATTTGGTTAGAGGTTATGCTTTCCTTTCCTTTTCTTTTTTTGGTTGTTTAGGGTTTTTGTTTCATAATCATAGATTTAACTCTGCAATCCAGCTACACTTGGAAGGAAGGGGAGGATGACGTGGAAACCAAAGAACTGCAGCAACAGCACAAAGGTTATACACTGAGAGCAGACCCAGGGTGGTGGGTGCTCTCCCGAGCTACAGAAGGAATGATCTGGTGGTGAAGACAAAGAGACAAATCAAATTCATTAGACTTGTCCACAGTCGGCAATGGTGATCTTCTTGCTGGTCTTGCCACTCCGGGACCCAAAGCGCTCCATGGCTTCCACAATATTCATGCCCTCTTTCACCTTGTCAAAGACCACGTGCTCATTGCCATCCAACCATTCGGTCTTAGCAGTGCAGATGAAAAACTGGGAACCATTTGTATTGGGTTCAGCATTGGCCATGGACAAGATGCCAGAACTTGTGTGCTTCAGGATGAAGTTCTCATCATCAAACATCTCCCCGTATATGGACTTACCACTAGTGCCATTTTGGTGTGTGAAGTCACCACCCTGGCACATAAACCCAGGAATAATTCTGTGAAAGCAGGAACCGTTATAACCAAATTCTTTTTCTCCAGTGCTCAGGGCACAAAAATTTTCTGCTGTCTTTGGAAATTTGTCTGCAAACAACTCAAATAAGAGGCGGCCCAAGTGCTCACCGACAACAGCGATGTGGAAGAACACAGTGGGATTGACCATGGCTGTGCGTGAGGAACTGCAGTGGCGGACGGTGGCATCTGCAAGACCTGCTTTTCTTTATAAGTGGTCACCCAGTTTCTGAAAGCTTTATAGTCTCTTGGGTCTTTTGATTTTTTTAAATTATATTTTTGTTAGAGAAGTTGTGAACAATCATACACATGTGTGGAATTCCCATACAACACCACTCTACCAACACAGTACTTTGTTGTGGCACATTTGTTACAAATTACGAGATAATATCAGCAGATTATTACCACTAACTATGGTCTGTAGCATATATTTGGTATATTTTTCCCCACACCTCACTATTAATTACCCTCCTATTATTGATACAAGAATATTACAGTATTGCTGTTGACTATAGTCTATAGGTTACATTAATTGTATTTTTACCATGCTTCTCCACATTCTTACCACCTTGCAATAGTGATGTACATTTGTTCTAGTTCATAGAGGGACATTCTTGTATTTGTACCACCAACCACAATTCTCATCCACCTCTGGGTTCACTATGTTATTCAGTCCCTAGATTATTCTCTAGCTTCTTTCAATTGACAATTATATCCACAGACTACCCTTTTCAGCCACAGTCCCATTTGTAAAACAGCTGCATTAGTTCTGCTCACTATAATGTGTTACCATCTACTCTATCCATTTCCACACTTTTACAGTCAAGTTAATTAAAACTTCTACATAGTTTAAGCATCAGTACCCCTTCTCAGCCCTCCTCTTATCTGCTAATAACCTATACTCTAGGTTTTTAACTCCATGTGTTTATTCTTTGTATTTAGTTCATATTAGGTGAGACTATGCAATATTCATCCTTTTGTGTCTGGCTTATTTCACTTAGCATAACGTCTTCAAGTTTCATCCATGTTATCATTTCTTCTTACAGCAGCATAGTATTCTTTTTTTTTTTTTTTTTATGGTATTCTATCATATGTACATACCATTTTGTTTATCCATTCATCAGTTGATGGACACATGGGTTGTTTCCATCATTTGGGAATCGTGAATAACGCCACTATGAATGTCAGTGTGCGAATGTCTGTTCACGTCACAGTTTTCAGTTCTTTTGGATATGTTCCTTGTAGAGGAATTGCTGGTTCACACAGCAGTTCTAGATCTAGCTTCCTGAGGAACTACCAAACTGTCTTCCACAGAGACTGCATCATTTTACATTCCCACCTGTTCCTATTTCTCCACATCCTCTCTAACACTTATTGTTTTCTGTTTATTTTTAAAAAATAATAGCCATTATATGCCATATAAGATGATATCTCATTGTCATTTTGATCTGCATTTCCCTAATAGCTAGTGATATTGAACATTTTTTATTGTGCTTTTTGGCCATTTGTGTTTCCTCTTGGGAGAAATGTCTATTTAAGTCTTTTACCTATTTTTTAAATGGATTGCTTGCTCTTTTATTTTTGAGTTGTATGATCTGTTTATATGGCATGGAAATAAAACCCTTTTCAGATATATGATTTCTAAATATTTTCTCCCATTGAGTGGGCTGTCTTTTCAACTTCTTGATGAAGTCCTTTGAATCACAAAGGTGTTTAAATTTGAGGAGGTCCCATTTATCCATGTTTTCTTTCGTTGCTCGTGATTTCAGTGTAAGGTTTAAGAATCCACCACCTACCACCAGGTCTTGAAGATGTTTCCCAATATTTTCTTCTAAGAGCTTTATGGTTCTAGCTTTTTTTTTTTT
>JAKSZT010054193.1:14453257-14656605 GCA_026826555.1 Tolypeutes matacus
TCATTTATCCCCCCCTTGCTGCTTGCGCTCGCCGGGTCAGCTAACCACGCCGTGCGGGCGGGCTTGCCTTCACCAGGAGGCCCTGGGAACCGAACCCGGGGCCTCCCATATGGTAAACAGGAGCTCCACTGATTGAGCCACAGCCGCTTCCCCTCTAGCTTTTATATTTACATCTTTGATCCATTTTGAGTTAATTTTTGTATAAGGTGTGAGACAGGGGTCCTCTTTCTTTCTTTTGGATATGGTTATCCAGTTCTCCCAGCACCATTTGTTGAATACACTGTTCTGCCTGAGCTGGGTGGGTTTGACAGCCTGGTCAAAAATCAGTTGTCCCTAGATGTGAGGGTCTGTTTCTGAACCATCAATTTGGTTCCATTGATCTATGTGTCTATCTTTATGTCAGGACCATGCTGGGGTTTTTTGTTTGCTTGTTTGTTTGTTTACCACTGTAGCTAGGTGGTATGATTTAAAGTCTGGAAGCGACAGTCCTCTAACTTTGCTCTGTATATGTACTATGTTTCTGGATATTCGGGGCCCCTTACCCTTCCAAATAAATTTGATAATTGTCTTTTCCATTTCTTTAAAAATTGCTGGTAGAATTTTTGTCAGGATTGGATTGAATCTGTATACCAACTTGGATAGAATTGACATCTTAATGATAAGATTCCAATTCATGAATATGGAATGTTCTTCCATTTACTTAGGTCTTTTAAAATTTATTTTAGCAATGCATTGTAGTTTTCTGAATACAAGTGCTTTATGCCCTTAGTTAGATTTATTCCTAAATATTTGATTATTTTAGTCATTATTATAAATGGAATTTTTTCCTCACTTCCACCTCAGATTGTGCATTACTAGTATATAGAAACACTACTGATTTTTGCATATTAATCTTGTATCCTGCTACTCTGCTGAAATTCTTTATTAGCTATACCAACTTTGTTGTTGGTTTTTGGGGACTTTTTAGGTATAGGATCATATTGTCTGTGAATAGTGAAAGTTGTACTTCTTCCTTTCCTATTTGGATACCTTTTATTTCTTTTTCTTGACTGATTGCTCTAGCTAGAACCTCTAGCACTATTTGAACAACAGTGGTGACAGTGGGCATTCTTGTCTTGTTTATGATCTCAAGGGGAAAGCTTTCAGTCTTTCACAATTGAGTATAATGTTAGCTGTGGGTTTTTCATATATGGCCTCTATCATGTTGAGAAAGTTTCCTTCAATTCCTATCTTTTGTAGTATTTTTATCAAGAAAGTATGCTGTATTTTGTCAAATGCCTTTTCTGTGTCAATCAGTAGGATCATGTGATTTTTCCTCTTTGACTTATTAATGTGGTATATTATGCTGATTGATTTCCTTGTGTTGAACCATCCTTGCATGCCTGGTATAAAACCTACTTGATCATGAGGAATAATTCTTTTTATGTGTTGTTGGATTCAATTAGCAAGTATTTTGTCGAAGATTTTTGGGTCCATATTCATTAGGGAAAAGGGTCTGTAATTTTCTTTTTTCATAACATCTTTATCTGGCTTATGTTTTAGGTAATATTGGCTTCATAGAATAAGTTGGGTAGTGTTCCTCATTGTTCAATTTTTGGGAGAGTTTGAGTAAGATTGGTATTAAATCTTTGAATGCTTGGTAGTACTCACCAGTGAAACCATCTGGTCCTGGCTTTTCATTTTGGGGAGTTGTTTGATGACTGCTTAATCTCCTTACTTGTGACTGGTTTGCTGAGGTCTTCTATTTCTTCTAGGGTCAGTGTAGGTTGTTCCTATGTTCCTAGGAATTTTTCCATTTCATCTACATTGTCTATTTTGTTGTGTACAGTTGTTCATAGTATCCTCTTATGATCTCTTTTATTTCTGTGGGGTCAGTAGTAAAGTCCCTGTTGTCATTTTTTATTTTATTTATTTGCATCTTCTCTTTTTTCTTTGTCAGTCTAGCTAAAGGTTTGCCAATTTTGTTAATCTTCTCGAAGCACCATTTTTGGGAGTTTAATCCACTAACATTCAATGTTAATACTATAAAGGCAGTTCTTATGTCACCCATTTTGACCTTTGGTTTTATCTGTCAAATTTTATTTTCACCACTCTTTTGACACTTTTAGTTACTTTAACTGATATAATCTTCATTTCTAGACTCTCTTCTAACCTCTCTCTCTCCCATATTTTCTTTTCAGGCTGTAGCACTCCTTTTAGTATTTCTTACAAAGCTGGTCTCTTGGTTACACACTCTCTCAGTTTCTGTTTATCTGTGAATATTCTAAACTCACCTCCATTTTTTAAAGACAATCTTGCTGGATATGATTCTTTTTTTTTTTTTTTTTTTAAAGATTTATTTATTTACTTTATCCATTTTAAAACCCCCCTTCCCCATTTGCTGTTTTGTGTCCATTCGCTGGGCAATTCTGTGTCTGTTTCCTGCCATCTCTTCTCATCCTCCTCCTCCAGTCTTCACCAGGATTTGATCCTGGAGACCTCCGGTGTAGGAGAGAGGCATTCTGCCACCGGCGCCACCTCGGTTCCTGGTTTTCGGAGCTTTCAGAGCATCTCGTCTTGTCTCTCCTCTGTGTCTCTCTCCTGTTATGTCATCATCTTGCTGCATGGCTCCCGGGGCCTGGCGGCTCACCGGCACACAGAGCCTGGCAGCCCATGCGCCTTCTATATATATATTTTTTATTTTACCGGGAGGTCCCGGGGATCAAACCCAGGTCCCTCCATATGGCAGATGGACGCCCAACCATTTGAGCCACATCCACCCCCCTGGATATGATTCTTGGCTGGCAGTTTTTATCTTGTAGTATCTTAAATATATCATACTACTGTCTTCTTGCCTCCATGGCTTCTGATGAGAAATCGGCATTTAACTTCTTGGTTATCCCTTGTATGTGATGCATCGTTTTTCTCTTGCTGCTTTCAGAATTCTCTCTTTGTCTATGACATTTGACATTCTGACCAGTATGTGTCAGAATGGGTCTATTTGGATTTATTCAGATGGGATTATGTTGTGCTTTTTGTACATGGATATCTATGTCCTTCAATAGGGTTGGGACATTTTTTACCACTATTTCTCCAAATATTCCTTCTGCCACCTTTTCCTTCTCTTCTCCTTCTGGGACACCCATGACATGTATGTTTGCACATCACTTGGCATCATTTTGTTCCCCAAGTCTCTGTTCAATTTTTTTCTGTTCTTTTCTTCATCTGTTCACTTTCGGAGGCCATGTCTTTAAGTTTACCAATCCTTTCTTCTGCCTCCTCAATTCTGCTGTTATATACCTCCAGTGTATTTTTTATTTCATTTATTGTGCTTTTAATTGCCATAAAATTGGCTATTTTTCTATGTATGCTTTCAAGTTATTTTTTGTGCTCACATATTGTCTTCTTAATATCCTCAATCTCTTTAGCCATCTCATTGAATTTGTTAAGGAGATTTGTTTGAGCATCTATGATCAGTTGTCTCAACTAACTTTATGTCATCTGGAGACTTATCTTGTCCCTTTGACTGGGCCATATCTTCCTGTTTCTTGGTATGGATTGTAATTTTTGTTGGTGTCTTGGCATCTGGCCTACTAGATGTATTTATTCTTTATGCAGTTTCTCTCTTTAGTTTAGGGCTTTCTTGCCCTTTCTCCCTTGCTGGTTATGGACTAGGAGCCAAGGATGTATACGGTACTGTAAGCTGTAGAGGTTGAAACTGCCCACATTGCCCCAGGAACCAATGAAGCTCTTCCCTCCTTTCTGCCCTGCTAGGGGGAAAGATTGAGCTGCAGCCATGTGCAAGCTGTGCAGACTAAAGAATGTAGTTGCCCAGAGAGATTGATGAAGCTTCACGCCCCTTCCTCCACTGCCTGGGTTGGGATGGAACTGCTGGTGTGGTCAGCAAACTAAGCCCTGTGGGTCAAAACTGACTGCAGTTGACCAGGTGGACTTGCATAGCTCTGGCCCTCCCTCCTCCCCTGCCAAGGGTGGGGATGGACCCTCTAGAGTGCCCAACAATCTAATCTGTATGCGGCAGAACTGCCTGCCGTTTCCCTGAGAGAATGAAGGAGTACTGTCCTTTCTGCCTTTTAAGGGGTGAAGATGGAACCACAGGTGCTCAACAAACTAGTCCGTGCAGGCCAAATCACCTGCCATTGCCCAGAGAGGCTGAGGAAACACAGCTCCCCTCTTATCCTATTGGGGGGCAGGGATGCTGCTATAGGTGTCTAAGTATCCAATCTGTGTGTGCTGGAAGTGCCTGCAGTTGTCCAGAGAGGCTGAGGAAATATCAGCCCCCTCCTATCCTATGCAGGGGAGGGGCAGCATGGATGAAATCGAAGGTGCTCATCAAACCAGTCCATGTGGGCCCATAGCAACTGCAAATGCCCGGCTATCCTGTCTCTATTGGCCAAAAGCACCCGTAGTTGCCCGAAGAGGTTGGTTGCAATCTGATCTGGGTAGAAAGAAGCCTGTTTCCTTTACTTTGATTTTCAATCAGCCCTGCTTCCCCTCATGCCAGTGGCAGAGTTAAAATGGCAGCTATTGGCCTCTTTCTGATTTGGACAGTTTCAAACTTTAGCTGTCCTCAGGATTACACTATAGCCAGTCAAATTTACTAATCAGCAGCTGAAGTTGGTGCCTGATCGTCTCTTCCTTCTCCGTTTTTGGGAAATGGAGTTTCCAACTCCAGCCATGGAATAGCTCCCAAGGTAGCTTGTGCTGCCAGTGGAGGATGGGCACCAGCCTCCATGGCGTGGAGTGCTCTACTCACGAATCTTCACTGCAGATGGGCAGTCTACTTCTTCCATTCTTTCAAGATATTGCCGGATGCTTTTTTGGTCTCTTGGGCACCCCAAACAAGTGCTTTAGATAGCTCTGGGTGATTACTAACTGCCCTGTAGAACAAGCTGACTCTTGGAGCTCCTCATTCTGCCACCATCTTGCCCCTCCCCCCGGTCATTTGATTTTCAGTTCCCAGAAATTTCTTTTTTTAAAGCTGCTGTTTTTTACTGCAGCATAAACAATTTTGTCCTAGTTCTGACACTTGAGCAGCACTTCTTACCCTGCCTTCAGGCAGTATTCCAGGGATGTACTTGGGACAATGATAGGCTTATCAATGTGCTCTGGATGTCACATAAACAGATAAAGTTGTATTGACCTTTGAAAATGCCTCTGTCAATGCAATAAAGAAAATAAAAGAATTCCCACCCCTCTTTATTTCTTGTTGACTTCAGTACCCATAGACCTTTGTTGGAACAATCCTGCATTACTGATTTGTCCATTTCTGAATGTGCATTTATTTATTTATTTATTTTTTAAAGACTCTATTTATCTATTCATTTATCCCCCCCCTTGCTGCCCGTGCTCGCTGGGTCAGCCAACCACGCCGTGCGGGCGGGCCTGCCCTCACCAGGAAGCCCCGGGAACCGAACCCGGGGCCTCCCATATGGCAAACGGAGCCCTACTGATTGAGCCACAGCCGCCTCCCTGCATTTATTTTTGATTCAAACGAAACTATTTGCTTGGTGTGCACATTGTAAATATGATTTTTTTTTAAAAGTATGTTTTAATTTCTGTAATTTCATGAAGTGTAGCAGATACAGTGTATTGATATTCAACATTTAATCCAACTGCCCTCTAAAATGCCATCTGTACTGCAGGGGCTGGAAAACTAAAACTGTATTTCCCAGGCACTCTTGCAGCTAGGGTCTCAGATATGAATGTGGTTCAGCCATTTAGAGTTACTCACAAGGGTTTGGGAAGGCAGCATTGAGACCCAGCCCACATTTCTGTTCTTTGTGCTCTCAAGCACAGGTAGGGACAGTTATTGACCCTCATGTCTGATCACTGGCCTTCTGTGTGTTGAGAGGCAGCTGTGCGCCAGCCATTTTGTTGGTGTGGCTTCTAGCTGGCATTGGTGGTTCTGGCTGTAACACTTGAAGAGACTTCTAATCATGGCGGCTTCCTGGTGAAGATGTGGTATTGTGTTGTGGGAGTTAGGAGGTGGAGCAGTGCCTTCCTATTTTGGCAGGGAGCTCCCTTGGTGGCAGGTTCTACAGCACAGCTTTGAGAGCCATCCTGGAAAGGTTAAACCTCGAGCCTGTTTCTTCAGCCCTCTCATTGATTCTGGAAGCCATTTAAAACCTTATAAAAGGTTTTTTTTCTGCTTAAACTAGCTAGAATGGATTCTGTTCTCTGCAACTGAACCCTGGATGATACACCATGGCAGTAGTTATTTACAATATTGAATACAGCTTCTGATTGGAAAGATTGTAAGATAAGAGAAACAGCTGTATAACAAGAATGGCAAGTTTTAAACTTTTTCTTGGCAGCTACAGCTATGGAGAAACCAAATCACAGCTCTGGCCATTTGGGTGCATGTACAACTTTCTGTGACAGGACCACCAATAGGATTTTGGGGAGTGATGGGAGGCAAAGCTCTGCAAGCCCTAACTTTCACATTAAACTTGAACTTATCCTAGAACTCAACCCTAAACGTGTAATCCTGCTGGTTGAATTCTTCTGCCATAACCTTTCTCATGATGAGTGGCCTCTTCCCTGACTTCCCGTTCTCTCTTTTTCTCTCCCTTCTTTACCACCAACATATATTCCCCTGCCACACACACACAAGGGAGCAGTTCATTTGTAAGGAAACAGTGTGCTATAAACAACAAACTAGTTTCAAAGGAGCAAGATCTACAGTGTAGCCACTGTGGAAAGCAGTATGGCTATTCCTTTAAAAGTTAAATATAGAATTAATTTCCAACCCAGCAAGTCCACTCCTAGGTATATACCCAAAGAAACGGAGACTTAAACAGATATTTGTACACCATTATTCATAGCAGCATTATTCACAATAGCCAAAAGGTGGAAAGAACACATATATCCATAAACAGACGAATGGCTAAACAAAACGTGGCATATACACACAAAGGAATATTATTAGACTGTAAAAAGGATGAAGTTCTGAGACATGCTGCAACAAGGATGAACCTGGAAAAGATGATGCTGAGTGAAGCAAGCAAGGCATATGTTGTAGACTGAATTACGTACCTCTTTAAAAGGCATGTTCTTAATCTTGATCTGCACTCCTGTGGGTGTGAAACCATTTGTAAATAGGACCCTTTGAAGATGTTATTTTTAGTTAAGGTGTAGCCCAATCGAATGCCCATTACTTCCCAGCTCATTTTCTCACTGGGGCTCCTTTCATCTGGGGATGGTGCAGAGGCATCCACAGTTGGGAAGTGCTCCTCAAGGAAGAAGAATCTGGTGGGGGGAAGGGGTGACGATGACCATGAGTCCAGACCCACCACGCAGGTTCCCCGGAGTACTTGATCACCCTGCGTGGCAAGGTCTCCCCCGCTAAGGAGGGGCAGGCAAAGCCCAGGCACGTGATATTCAGGAAATAGCCGATTCCCTGGCAGCATGAAGGCCTATACCTTTTTCTTTAGCATTATCTTCTGTTAGATTTTATTATATTGTTTTTTTTTTCCCCCAAGCTCTGGTTTCAGCTGTAAATTAAAGTGCTTCTGGATGAATGTTTGTTTATATATGTCATGTTGTCGTGCCTTTGGATCCAAATATGTGCATTTGAGGCAGAAGACTATGTTTGCTTTTTAAACTAACTAGAACTGCCATATACTCTCTCCCTAGATTATGGAAAGTTGCCTTAAGAGTTTACACAAGAAAAATCTGTGTCAATTATAACAGGGAGGGAGGGAGAGGAAGAGAAAGAGAGAGAGAACACTGAATAATCCTTTGACAACTCTGAGTGTGACACAATATTCTCTTTCTTCTTAGCAATTCTGTGCCTCGTTTCTAATAATTTTAGGGTCTGCTATGTCTCTTGCTATGAGAATTAGCACCAGCAGCTTTCAAAATGACTTACCATTTAACCCCTCCAGAAATCTTAAGACATTCTTTTCTTCTTCAAATTTCCCATCTGTAAGCCTTCTAATTCTTCTTCCAACTTCCATCTGTAAAGTTAATACAATCCAGTAAGAAAATAATGTGTTCTGGAGACGTTGTCATGCTCAGAGCCATTTTATACTGCCCTAAAGCCTGGAAAGTTTGAATTTTCCTTGGGATAAAAAAAAAAAAGTAAGAAATAATAGAATAATTCACTGTACTGTAACAATTAAATCCAGCAATTTAATATTGTGCATTGGTAAATATAATGCTTGCAACAACCAAAAACCTCCCATGTATTGACAGAGAAAAACAAAGTTATAAATCTAAACCTCCTATTCTGAACCACATTCCTAAATGTAAATAAGCACCCAAGCATGCTGCTACATATCTTTACAGAAGCAATTACAAACAAGCCTTATCAGTTGCTGCTAAGTCACCAACACACACAATGCTTATCTGCTATGCCCTCTACTGGAAAGAGTACACAAGGCAGGTTGCATTATTTCCAATTAATTTTTGGCATCATCAGTCCGCATCTGCTTTAGGAATGCAAGGCGTGAAATTTATTGTAGCAGATTTAATATTCCATCCAGCCAAAATTATTTTGCTACAAGGACTTACCTTTGGTGGAATATTTAGGGTTATTATTATTATTTTTTTAAATATATTGCTTGCTTCTCCCTTTTTTCTGACCTACCACCCAAACTCTCAAGCTGTCATCTAACTTAATATATAGCAGGAATAATTTCATGCCAAGTAAAATGTGTTTCATTTCACATCTTCTAAGAGTAATTACTTAACATAATGCCACTTAAAATGTATTTCTATCTGCAAATGCTAATGAACCCACAAAAACCTGAATCATCTTTTGAAAGAATTAGGGTATTAAAGAGGGCTTTGCCTCTATTCCCTCTTCTCCCACAGTGGCTGCCCAGACCAGAGGCCAGATCCTGCGGTCTTCAAACTAGGTGTGAGAACAGTGGCTTGGAGGAGAATTTAATCCCATAGACCTTTCTTGAGTCTTCCCAAGATACTGGAAACAGAGCTTCGGGGCTCTTTAGAGATGCCCAGTCCTCACTCAGGTCCCATGGGCAGCCACTAGGAGGGGTCTTCGTCCCAGGGCCACTGGGGGCCTCCTACCTGAACAGATGGCTAGTGGCAGGCTTTAGCCTTTGGCCTCAGAGTTTATCTGTTTGATCACTGATGCACCCAAGCAATGAAGATCACAGTCCTATCCATTGCTCATCTTGAGGCCTAAAACAGTCAGCAAAGAACAACAAGGAGTAAGAGGAAAATGGAAACTTGGCTTTTCATTTTAAAAAAAGTATTTTTTTTGAAATCATTTTAGATTTACAGGAAAGTTGCAAAAATAATAGAGTTCCTGGATACCCTATTTTACCTGATTTCATCTAACTTAACATCATACTTATAACCACAGGACAATGATCAAAGCCAAGAAATGAACTTTAGACAATACTAGTAACTACACTAAAGGTTTTAATTCGGGTTACACAAATTTTTCTACTAATATCTTTTTTTCTGGTCCAGGATCTGACCCCAGACCCTGCATTTCATTTAGTTTCCAAGTCTCCCTAATCTCCTCCAATCTGGGATGTTTCCTCACTTTTTCCTTGTCTTTCACGACCTTGACAATTTGAAGAGTATGGACCAGGTATTTTGTAGACTGTCCCTCCATTTGAGATTGTTCAATGTTTTCTCATGATTAAATTGAGACTATGAAATTTGGCAAGATTACTTCAGAAGGAGCGAGTCCTTCTCATGGCTTTGAGAAAGCAGTACTTGTTTTTCTAGCACTGCAGGAGCATGTGCCAAGGACCTGAATGAAATCAGCACACTTTTGTAGGAACATGGGTTTGGGTCTAAGAAGAGTTAGGCACCCAGTCTACGGGCAACTGACATGCGCCTGTGACCTGCTTTCTCTGCTTCTATAGGTGGCAGTGGGAGAAGGGAGAATATTTCTAGATACTAGATAGCACTAGTGTTTTCTAAATCCAATGCTATTGAGATCAGTAGAAGGATGAGGGGTAGCCAAGGAAGGCAAAGTATCATGGATGTTGGCATGGTGGTGGGGTATGGAGAGAGGTGAACCAACATGACATTGTGGGTGAAATGGCAATTTTGTGGTCCAATGCAGTAGGTTGAGCAGGGCTCTAGATAACTCAAGAATGAGATGTAAGGGGTGGGAAACTAGTTAATTTGTAGTGAGGGGAAGATGGTAAACATTTCTCAATCGGCACTGTTAACAATGGAAAGGAGATTTGATTTCCTCAGTTGGGTAACTTGGTGCAGTGGTGAAAAATGATCATTGGGTGGATTTTTAGACTTGTTTGTTGGCTTTCTCCCCCTTTAGAATGAAAGCTGTATAGGGGACATGGCCCTTTTGTCGGTCTGGTTCCACTCTGTAAACCTAGGGTCCAGGTCTGGCACACTGGAGGAGCTAAAAAATATTTATTGATTAAATGAATAAAAAATAAACGAAGGCATAGAGTACTCATTTGCCAAACATACCCCTGGCCAATGTCACTTGGAAATCTACAACTCCATCATCCAGCAGGGTTTTGAAAACCCAGCAGTGGTCCTGAGGATTCCAAGCTTGTGGGAGAGCTGCACTGGGAGGAGGCTGTTCTTTGGAAATCCCAGGGACCAACAGAATCTATCATTATTTGGGGGAAGGTAGAAGTGGGCAAAATCTAAGTTTGGGGAGAGGAGGCAAGGAGTAGTAATGTTGAAGCCTCCTTCAGGTTGGGTCATAATTTGGTGGAGCCAGAAGAAGGAAGGAGAGATGGCGATGGTAGTGGGGACATGAATGAATTGCAGACAAATGGATTTTACTCCTTTGTGTATGGGGTTGTATGTGCAGATCAAGACGTATTTCCCTTGTTGATGGAAGCAATTTCATTTCTTCATCTGCTCAGTGCTTCTTGGTTACTCTCTTAAAATTGCCAGTTATCCATATAATTTAAATAACATATTATTTATAAGTATTGTTGTAATTTAAATTGTGTTATTTAAATGTTTTCTAGATGCGTATTTAGTGAGAAATTTTAAATACACATAAGAGAGAAGCAAAGCAGCAGCAGGCTTTACAGGTTTATTTTACTCAGGTATATAAAGTAGACAAGAACTGGTTTTACTGGCACACTAATGAAAACAGATAATACTATGAGCATTTGGTATGTAGCAGACACTGTTTGATGCATTTTATATATACTAATGCATTCAATCCTTGTGAGCACCCCATGAATAAGTCTATTATATCCCATTTTACAGAAAAGGAAAGCAAGGTACACAAAACTTAAGAAACTGGTTGCCAGCATATAGCTAGTAAGTAACAGACCTGGGAGTCAAGCTCTAACTACTACTATACAGTTCCTCTACAGTGATCCAGAAAAGGTCTGTGCTTTCTGGAACAGTTTGCAACCTGGGAATATGAATGGAAATGTTGGGAAGGACTAGTTTTCTGCTCTTTGCTTTTTAATCAACAAAATGAATATACCAGGCTTCTTCACTCAGGTGGTAAGAACTATAGTTGTCCCCCTGGCTTCAGGAGGCTACAGTGAGTTCCTGCAGGTGGGAGTGCTCTGGTATAGAAGGCAGTAAGGCTTAACGTCGTTGTACCGTGGTCCACCCATCTTCTGTTGCTGAGGTTTTTTTTTTGTCGTCGTTGCCAATAGCGAACTGCTTTTCCATTAATGGAGAATTCATGCCTTTCAAGCATTTTAAATATGACAATATTTATAAAAGTGTGGTTTGGAGGAAATGTTTAAATTCTTTTTTCCTAATTTTCTTTCTCTTCAGGATAGATTCTTTCAACAAGTACTTTGTAGTAATGACTGTATTGACTTCAATTTTGGAGTGCAGTAGCTATGTTAAAAGATTAACTATTTGGTCTTATTGAAGCCAACACAGAACTTCCTGTTTTTTTTCCCAGTGGTAAATAAAATACTTACAGAAAAAAAAAAAAAAAAAAAAAAAAAAGGCAGTAAGGGGTGAGATGAAGGTGTTTGTTAAGGTTTTTATTTAACCCAGGAGCTCTATAAGGAAAAAGTAACACAGAATCTCTATCTTACCAAAATTTCAAGCAGGTCACCTAATTATGTGTCACATGACAGTTATGGGATATGGTGGGATTGCTTTAAAAAAAAGTTCCAGTTTTGTTTGACTCTTGCATAGGTTCATACATTTACTTTGTACAAATTAGCTCACAGTATTCAACAAGTTTAGGTTCTGTAAATTCACTATTCCTTTGCTAGTAAGAGAACAAGTAAAAGGAAAAGTACTCTCATATAAGTGCTGACCCTGTTCATCTTCATGAAATGCACAAAGCATGCATAGCATGGCTTCTGTGGTCACATCAGAAAGGGGCTTTGTCTCATGAGTGGCACCAACTTTATTTACCTCCAACTCTGACATGAAATGCAGGAAATTTAGGTGATTTCAAATCACTGAAGCCATTTAAAGATAACAAATCTCACCAGTGATTAGTAGTTATAATAATAATAATAATTGTTGTTATCATTATATATTTTTACATATCATGCATATGACTTAAGAGCCTAACTGGGAAGAAATTATTATCACCTAAACTCTTAATTGGTCAGGTTCATAATTAGGAAATTGGCCACTCAGATCTTCAAAGAGGCTCTGTTCTTCTGTTAAACTTTAATAGCATGGCTGAACCATACAGAACAATCATGAACATCTGCACTAAATGGTCTCAGTTTTGGGGAGGCAAAGTATAATTGCTAACTCAATGAACAGTCCAGTAGACCTAGGACATATTTCCTTCTGCAGAATATAAAACTACAATGGTGTTTTGAACTCTGCTTGGAAGGGGGAAGCAATATACAAACTAGTGCAGTATTTTTCAAATGGAGTTTTCAGCAGTTGACTCAGCTGGATCGTAATTCATGCTTATAAGTTCCTGGATTTCAAAGTGACCTTGTTCTTATCACACTAAAACCCTTTAATTTGGATATATTATTAAGTGTAGACTGGGTAGGGGAATTCTCCATCAAGAGCTAGGTTACAACTGGCCCTGCCTAAAAAGGAAGGGAAAAAATCAGAAATGACATCCAAGAGGGTTGGAGGAGGGGTAGAAAGAAGTTCATTTCCTGCAGTTCTTGATTTCACACACTATTTATCTCTAGAGAATTATCACAATTTTCATATAGGCTGCATTACTTGGGGACTTTAATGAGACATGGTGTTAATGGTAGAATGTGGGTGGTTTCATTTAATTATGGTGGAAGAGGAAAAAGTATACCAAATTGAGCTGAGTGGGTAGTCTGCCACTACCCAGTTGTGTGACATTAATCAAGTCACTTATTTAGTACAGGCCTCAGGTTCTTCATTTATAAAACTGTATTAGCTGTGCTGGTTGTACTAGATGACCCTTTATTTATTTATTTATTTTTAGATTTTATTTTATTTATTCATTTATCCCCCCCTTGCTGCTTGTGCTTGCTGGGTCAGCTAACCACGCCGTGCGGGCGGGCCCGCCCCCACCAGGAGGCCCCGGGAACCGAACCCGGGGCCTCCCATATGGTAAACGGGAGCCCTACTGATTGAGCCACAGCCGCTTCCCTAGATGATCCTTTAATATCCATTTTTTATTCAATAAATTTTGTTTTCTCTGATTAGTTTAGAATCATCTCCTTATCTTGCTTTTTTTTTCTGCAGCTAAACTGGAAATTTGAAGTTTTTCTCTTAAAAAATGAAATGATGTTAATGATTTGCATGTCACTCTTGCGCAGGGGCCATGCTTATCTTCTCTGTGTCGTTCCAGTCTTACTATGTGTGCTGCTGACGTGAACACTCTTACCGTCCTCTTGGGCATGAAAATTCAACATAGCTGGATAAGTTCTCCAAAATTAGTGACTTTCAAATTTATTTTTGAGTGTGACCCACAATAGAAATACATTTTATATTGTGACCCAGTACACACATTTGTAGATTTATATGTAAATGTTCTTACATGCACATGTTATTTAATATGTGATTTGTGTTAATATACAATACAAATATACACACACATAACTGAAATGAAACTGAAATGAAAGTTTCATGAAGCAATACTTACCCTTGTTACCTCAGGTGCACTATGATATATTTACTCTGTTTCATTAAAAATATGCTGGTCAATTCCCTCCAAACTGACCTCATGACCCACAGTTGGACAATCACTGTAACGAGGCATAATCCTGCACTTGGAGGCAGTGCCTCCAACTGAATACAGGTGGCTGTGTAGCTAATGGCAAAAGTTCTCATCTTTGAAAGAAAACTTAGCTGGGTAGATATCAGTCCACATATTGAAAAAATAATGACAAAAACAACCGCTAAGTACAAGCCTTCACCATCAGTGAACTGCACTAATTTAAGCTCTGCAGAGTTGAACTGTGTTTTTTCCTTCTTCTGTAAGCAAAACTTTCAAAAAACTTCCTCTCACTTGCTAGACTATCTTTTTTTTTTTTAAGATTTTATTTATTTATTCATTTATCCCCCCCTTGCTGCTTGTGCTCGCTGGGTCAGCTAACCACGCCGTGCGAGCGGGCTTGCCTTCACCAGGAGGCCCCGGGAACCGAACCCGGGGCCTCCCATATGGTAAACGGGAGCCCCACTGATTGAGCCACAGCCGCTTCCCTAGACTATCTTTTAATTCTTCAAAGGGACCCTAGTTTTCTGATAAATAGATCACCTTCTGCTTATAAACAGCCCCTTTTAAAGCTTCTGCAGCTCTTTACTAGAGAATTTAAGAGTTCTTTATTTTTTACAGTAATCTTTAACAGCACCACTAATAATAAGACAATTATAGAATGTTTTCCATCTATTTTCAAAATAAGAAGATTCTAGCTCTTGAATCTTTTATTACCCCCTCCTCCAGAATTCTCTCGCAGTTTTTGTGTTCAGGTTTTGGAATGCAGGGTATCATAGGGATTTCTTGCATCTTAGATGATACTGGATGAATCCTGTAGGTTCCATAACACCGTAATCCAGGGATGAGTTTTAATCACGCACCTGTAATCACACACACTTTTGCATATAACCATAGATGTTGGGTTATTTCCGATGGTTCAACCATCTTGTGAATGTTTCATTTAGGTGAAAGAAGTCCCAAAATATCTTCTTTTACAAGGTTACATTGCAAAATAACCTGTTTCCAGATAAAAACTTCTAAATAGATGATTATGCTTTTAAAAAAAAATTATAATCTGCTTATTAAAGTATGAAGATTGCACTCCATTTCCATCTATTGCACTCTTCTCCCTGATACTACACTATACCAGATTTGTGAAAGTGTTAAATATTAGATTTGGCTTATTTCTCTTAATTTTTTATTAAATCTTAATTTAACAGCATTACTCTCATCTAATGGCAACTGCATATGAAAACACTTGAATGCTCTGTGAAGTCGTATTACTGAGATATGCATATGGTCCAATTATTTGTCTTTCTGTTCTTGACCTCTATCTTGAAACTTTCTCTGCCTTATCAACTCAAATTTTCTAAAAAAAAAAAAAAAAAAAAAAAAAAAAAAAAAAATCATAATACTTGTATTACTGAAAATTAACCATCACAAATAACACTCTGGATCTGCAGAAAATATCCAGATAACTCCACTTACCTGGCAACAATTCCTAGATTCACATTTACAGTTTTGGAAATACTACCCAGCCCTCCCTCCCACTTTTTCCCAATATGACATAAGTTAATGTTTCCAGTACATAAAATTTCTACCAAATATATGTTACTTTGTTGAAAAGCATCAGGTTTTTTTTTTTTTTTTTTTTTTTAGAAAAAAAAAAAACCCTTATTTAAGGTTATGTTCCCGTTAGCTTACTTTCCTATATCTAGTTAAGCACACTGTGCTGTTCCTGGAGATTTTTTTTTTTTTATATCATCCACGCTGATCCAAATCAAACAGACCTTTAGAGGGCACTGACAATGACGTCTTCATTCAATATGATCACTGCTAAAGCTTTAGCTCCTTGTTTGCTCTGTAATGCTGTGCCAAGATCTTGGCCTTTACATGTTCCCAGAATTCCCTGGAAGCATTACTTATTTGTGAGTAATAGCTTTAGAATGGTTTTGCACACACACACACACACACAAACTGAGGATGAACAAAGCAGTATGAATCTCCTACTGAGTTGAAAGTTTTTTCTTTACTTCACCATAGGACTTAAGTAATACCCTACATTGGTGCATTTATAAAGCATACCAGAAGTAAAACAAAGCAAAAAGATTTGCTGTGACAGGATCCTTATTTTTTTTCAATCTGGGGCATTAAGATTTTTTCCTGAATATTAAACATTTTTATTTTTTTACTTTTTTTTTTCTTTTAGGAGGTATTGGGATTTGAATCCAGGACCTCATACATGGAAAGCAGGTGCTCAACCATTGAACTACATCCACTCCCCAATGAGAGTTGGTTTTTTTGTTTGTTTGTTTGCTTGTTTTTTGTTTTTAGGAGGTACCGGGGATCGAACTTGGGACCTCGTACATGGGAAGCAGATGCTCAACCGCTTGAGAGCTACATCTACTCCCCAATATTAAACATTTTTAAATTGTGAGGGATACTGGTGATTATAGACTCATATTGCTTAACTTTCAAAATGTAACTTAAAAAACTACACTTCATATACTAGCTTAAAGACAAAGAAACTAGCAGAATCATTAAATAATGTTAACAGTTAAAATGGGCTTTCTTTAAATATCAGAAAGGCAAATAGCATGGTTCCATGATCAGGAAATATTAAGAATATGGATGGAAATAATATTTCATGATTTCTACTTGAAGATTTCAAAATAGTTGATGAGTAACTGATTGCCTTCGATCCTGGTTGCATTTTGAGTAAATGAACATAAGCATTTTGATCAGATGGGTCCTTTTAAAAAACAAAGAGAAAAGGAAAGTCAACACCAAGAACCAAGCACACCTCCCGTGAGAGGGAATAGGAAGAGGGAGTTGAGCACGCTTGGTGGTTTGTTAGAGAACATGGAAACCACAAATCCCCTTCTCCACTTGCCCTCTGGTGGATGCCAGCCTCTGTGCCAGGGCAAAAAGGCACTGAAGCATGTGAAGAGGCAGACAGTTTTGCTGGCTCCCATTTACTCCTCAGGCCAAAGTCCAGGCAGAAGTTGGCCTTGTGGGGTTCCTGTAGTCCTGCCAACCCATTCTACTCCTGGGACACTGCTAGGAGAAGGCTGGCCAAATCTTACACGAGAAGTCACCTCCTTCCCATTGTTCATATTGTCTTCAATGTTGGGGAGTGAGACTGAAGGAAACCCCTTCTGTCAGATTTTATGTGTTTGTGAACTAGCCAAGGAAAGTCAGAGAATGGAAAAGAAAGCAACATATTTAATCTCATGCAATAGAAAAAATTCTTCAGTGAAGTTCACCTGGGAATGAAGCCCAACATCCCTAATTTTCAGCTCAGTTTAATATTTTTTCATTTACCAATGGTTTTTTGAAATTTAAATAATTATGATCCTATCTACTTGTGGCCATCATTTCATTGCTTTGCCAAAGAAAGAGTGGTCCAAAGCCATGGTTGCACAAACAGAATAATCTATGCACCATTTGGCAATAATCAATACACAAAGCATATTCAGGCATATATGTAACTCAACAGCATAGATACAAAATTAAAAAGGAGGCATTCTCAAAAAAAGGACTTCATTTACCAATCTTAAGAGTATAAACAGGAAATATTACCTTTAATGAGATTCTTTAAAGAGCACATGTATATATAGATATTCAGATGAATATTCACATCCATTTACATATATGTTCAGAAACGAACATGTTCACCTCACACAGGCATGCAGTTCTCTTTTCTGAACCAATAAAGACAAAGAATTTCCAGGAAAGTTTATTTTGAAAAATTTTATTGTCTTTTTTTTTTTTTAGAAAAGTGAATATCATAATCTTCCATGATTTCTTTCAAATGGATAAACTTAGACAAATTTATTAATGCTTCCTTCAATTTTTACACCACACTGAACTCCAACAGGTTTTTGTTTTAAGGTAAACCAGGTTTTTGGTTCTTCCCTGTGGAGAAGTTACTTTCAAGTCAGTGAAAGTTCTTGGCCCATGATTAAAAGTCTTTGCCAATTAGTACTCAACAACTTCAATTCATTTTTCTCTGGTTCAAGATGAGTAGGAGCCTAATAAGGCTGTGATAAAAGGGCAAAAGGCACTGAGAGCCAAAAGCGGATTAATGAGCTCCTCCATTTATTTGTCTTCCTAACAGCTGAACTGTTACAACTATTGACACTCTTCAAAAGGTTCCGCTCTGAACCCTGTCCAGGCACTGCAGGCTCCAATGGACATCTTCAAATCCAGAGAATGGAGGGGCAAGAGCTTCCCCTGTGTGATGCCAAAACCAACAAAGCCCCATGGATCAGGTAATGAAACTTCAGCTTTTCCCCCTTTGAGATTTATTTACTGGCAGCTGACAAGGGGCAAATTCAGCTCGAATTGTGCAGTCAAGGCCCTGTCAAGCTTTTAGAGGCACCCTTGTCTAGAAGCACCTTCATGACTGGCATTTCACTCAAAAGCCCTCGGCACTGGTCCTTAACAGCTTATGACATCACAAAGGACACTCCAGACAGATGCCTACATGGCATCCTGCAGCATTTTAAAAGAGAATTAGTGGTTTTAATTATGGTCGTAGTATGAAAGGGAACCATGCAAGCTCCACAGGAGACCTTTGATCAGACCCTTTTGCTAGTACAATGCCACGGAACTGTGACTATTCCTGGTAAGGGGCCTTTTCTTGCTGAATGACTCACCAGTGATCTTTGAATGCAGACAAGCTTCTAGCCCTCCCTCTTCATTAGTGAGCATTTCTATACAGGGGCCTATATAGTGCTTGGAGTCTAGGAGCTATACAATTGGGGGGAAAAGAATCCCTACAGATTCTGGCCTCTACTTAGGAAGTGCTGAAGGACTCTGAGTGACTTTATTCATTAAAACAGGTTGCTATTAATTAACTGTCATAATAAAATAAAGAACTATTATTTGCATTTCTTACTCTGTTCTCTTTAGTAATATGTATAAAAGATGCTTGTAACAGAAATGAATTTATGGAACCACTTCCCCATCCCCCCAATCCCTGCAATTTTTTTTTTTTTCATTTTGGCAACAGGAGCTTACTACTTGTTGGGCCCAGATCTGTAAGCCCAAATAGAAGTAAAACATAAATATAAAATTAATTAAGGAAATACAAAATCCTTTTTACTTTCCAATCAGTTCATGCAACTGAAATAAGCAAACATCAAATTAACTTCCCTTTTTGGTGATTTCTGAAAACTATCTAAGACAATAAAACTCAAACATTTTCAAAATATCACCAGGTTGGGGTTTTGCTTGAAGTATGAGATTATGTAATAATCATAGTTACTTAAAAAATGTATTATAATATGAAGCATAGCAAGATTAACTCTCTTTTTTAAAAAAAGCAAAAACAAAACTATTCCACTTGCAGGAAAAATAAAATGTCTTTGGCCTGGTATTAATATTTTAAGAATTTAACCTTCAAAACTGATCCCATAAAAGATTCATGGTTGATATTTTAAGTATATGAAAGTAGTTCACCCTCTTCTAGAATCCAGTCATGTGAAAGATATGGAAGTAGGAAGATTTTTCGAGATTCTGACTGAAATGCTAATGTGGTGACATGGGATAAACAGAATTTTGCATAAATAGCACATCTCAGTCACAAACACCCCAGTAAACAATACTGCAGTACTATATGACTTATGTCTGAGAGATGACTTAGTTTTCAATTTTTATACAGTTTCTTTTCCTGGAGAACAAACTTTGGGACTTCAGAATTTTGGAAGCTGAATGACAAGCAGGTTTTTCACATTTTGCTGCCTCAGATATTCTTCATATTTCTCAGACTTTGCAGTTCTTTTCTTAGGTGCTTTAGAGCAACTAAAATATCAGGCAGCTGTGGATCATTCCGTGCTTTTTGGGTGTAGAGACGGAAATGTCTGATGGTTTCAGATAACAGGACTTCAGGGTCTGCATCCCTTTCCCGAAGACGCAGCATCCGCTCACAGGCAATGGCATAGTTCTTGTGCCAATTCACTGGGTGTTCCTTTTGTAAATAGACAATCTCCTTATAAAGCTGAAAAACAGCAAAATGTGGGTGCTCCATTGTTACTCCTTGACTTTTTGAAAAACAGAAAACACAGAGGAATTCATAACACAAGAAGAAAAACATCCAAGTAGCCTACAGTAAAAATCTAATCGTTGCTAGGCCATGCAGAAAATGCAAGGATGTTACTGTAATTATTACAGTAGCAGGAGGCAAACAGGCTTCATCTAAAACTGCTTCTGGGGATTTTCAGATGTTACAGGGGGAACCTAAGACACACTGTCAGGATGAAATGCTCTTCCTCCAGAAAGATGTTCTGGGAAAAGGATTCAGTTCTAATTCATGGAAAGCTATTTACTCAACAGGCAGAACGGTTGAAACTCTAAATTTAGCTGTTGGAGGGAAAAAAAATAGCTTTCTTTAGAAGACTGCCTGGAAAAAGAACTTGATGGTATTTAAATTTTGCCCCACATTATTTACATAAAATTTTCTCTACTTTATAAAACAACAATAACAAAAAACCTAAACAAATTCACATCAAGTAGGCTGGGCATAATAATAAAATTTAAGAGGCTTCTTTAAAGCAAGATATTTAAAATCTTCACAGTATCCTCTAATTACAGTTAAAAAAAAATAACTCATCCTTTAATGGCAGGAAATATTTAATTTTGCCAACAGAAATTCAGAAATTTGCTTTTCAACATAAGAGATATTATTAACTGGAGTTAGAATTTTGATAGCAAATTTTCCAGAGGAAAAAAATATCAAAATTTAACAAATAAAAAGGCAGATACAAATCTGCAAAATGAAATACTACGTTTGCTCATTTGGGATAGTCATGGCTTTCCCTTAGGGCTTGTCAGATTGCAGTCAGAGATATAGGAACTTGGGTTTACCAGTAGACTCTCTGAGAGTACAGAGCAAGCAATATTGCTTTCTCCAGGGACAAGAGCTTTTTGAATTAGAGCTGTATTCATGAAATCATTCAGTTGAAAAGAACCCAATTAGATTATCTATTTCTCCAACTCCTACTCCAGAGCAGACACACACAGATCTAACCTATTTTTAAATAGCTTCCATGTGAAGAATTCCACAATCCACGTGAGATGTCATTTTGATATTTAATAAGCCTCACTTTTCAAGCTGTGTTTTTAAAGCATTTTCCCCCTTAGTTCCCTTCATTTTATAAAATAGGACAGAGTCACCATGCACCTTCACATACATCAAAAGTATCAAGTCAGCCTCCCACTCTCTTATTCTCTTAGTAAAATACTCAAAGTTTCTCCATCCTTTTCTGGTAGTCTTTTCCCTCTAACCAGTGCTTCTCTTCCCAAGCGTCCCCCCACTGGCATTCAGCAACTGTGCAGTTTCTTCACTTCCCTGAAAATTTCAAAACCCAACTCAGGCTTTGGAGGCCGAAATGGAGGCGAGCACTTCAATGAACATTTCCCCAAAGGCTCAGAAGAATGAGGAGCTTACTTGTGATCTACCTGCCCTGGTCCTCAGACACCAGAGCAGCCACGCTGCTCTCTTCTAGAGCACTTTGTTCCTGATGCATAATACAGTTTATTTTTTATCACCCATTAAGTCACACCTGCTGTATCTTAAGCCAGTCATTTATAATCATGTGGGGTTATAGTTCCTTCTCTATGTGTGTTTCCATGCCATACTCTAAGTGGACTGTATTCTATTTCTTGGGGATATCTTCAACTTAGCAAACTGATTCCTAAGAAGCTGGCTACTTCTTGCTCCTCCACTATGGGTGTCATGTTACCTGAACTTAATGTCCTTCATAAGCTAGCGAGTGGGACAATGTAAATAATAATAAAAATACCTTTTTACACCTAACAAGAGAGCTTTTATAGATCAGTACTGGGGCGGAATTTATGCTGACTCATCAAGTATTTGGCCTTATGTGTCCAATTAAAAATGTCGTACATTTGGGGACAAAGGCAAAGGAGACACTATAGTCTATGTTCTCTGAAGAGTAAAGCTTACTGGCCCAGAGGGCCAATAACTGCACGAATCAGCTTCAGTTGTGGCCTAACAACTGATCACAGAACCAGATCACTGATGAGAATATTACATATTCTAGGTCTCAAATCTTCCCCCACTAAATTTTGTTTTTTTTTACAGAATCACAGGGTATTAGAGATGAACAGGATACAATATGACCAGAATATAAGAGATTATAAAGTTTAGAGCCCACTTAAAAAATATTTTTCAGATAAAATTGAGGACTGAAAAGGTTCATTGGCTCCTGCACAGTTGATAATTAAAGACAGGGCAGGACTGCAACCTGGACCTCCTGACTGCCAGACAGAGCTCCAAGCATGCTGCTGCCTAGAATCTAATCCCTTATAGTCTTCCAGGGGGCTGCCTTGACAGTTATGGGGTTACCTCGTTGTGGCCTACCCTCCCCCACCTCATCCCCTTTCTTGCCTCCCCAACCTGTCTGGTTAGCTCCTTCTCACCACTCTCCTCTCCAGCTTCCTCTGACACATACACAGCTCTCACGTTTCCATAGCACTTCTGCATATCCCTCATAGCACTTATAATACTCAGCTGTAATTGAGGGTTTAGCCTCTGTTTCTCTCACTGGCCTTGGATGGCAGGGACAGTGCTTTATTGTCTCCACACAATATTTGGCACAGAATGGGTACCTGATAAATCCTCTCGAATGAATGAAGAAAGGAATAAACAATGAACTAAGACCACTAAATTTAGGAGTAAAATTAGCCATACTGATTGGATGCCATGCTATTTTGATTTAGCACCATATAAATGTCCAGGCTGAGTAGATCCACAGTGGTCCAGAGAGAGCAGAATTATATCAACTGCTCATACATACAGCTCCTGGACCCTCTTTTTATTGCTCCTTGCCAGGATCCCTGTTTTCTACCGAGAAGGCTCCAAAACTATCTCTGAAGATGTCTGAAGAGACCAATGCTAAGTAGGGACCTGCTAAAATACTGCTGCAGCAAGCAGCCTCTCCTCTGTGCTCTTTTTCATCAGAGAGGATTGATTTGAGCAAAAGCCTCATAATAGTGTGGTTGTATCTTCTGAAGGCTTTTTGTTTTGTTTTGTCTTTAGCTTTCTGGGGCCACAGTTACAAGTCAGAGCCCTCTCCATGGCCCTTTATCTTTTCTCATGAAATGTCAATTAGCCATAATTTAAAGCATAGCCAGGGTCATGAGTTTTGCATAGAGGGTAACCTGCCAGGACTTGTTTATTATGAAGTCGTTGCATTAATTTTCTATGGCTGTTATAACAAATCACCACAAATTTAGTGGCTTAAAACAACACAAATTATCTTACAGTTCTGGAGGTCAGCAGTTCTAAAATGAAGGTGTCAGCCAGGCTGCATTCTTTCTGGAGACCCTTGCCTTGCCTTTTCTAGCTCCTAGAAGCTCCGGCATTCCTTGGCTCATGGCCCCTAACTCTGTCTTCAAGGTCAGCAGCACAGCATTTTCAAATCTCTCTCTCTGACCTCTGCTCACATTGTCACATCTCCTTCTCTGACTCTGACTCTCCTGCCTCCCTTTTATAAGGATCCTTGTGATTACCTTTGGACACACTAGGATGATTTTCCCATCTCAAAATCCTTAACTTAATCTCATCTGCAAAGGTCCCTTTGCCATGTACGGTAACACTCACAGGCTCTGGGGATCAGAACATGACATCTTGGGGAGAAGCATTCTCTGCCTACCACAGGCATTGAATTTATAACTGATTTATGATGCACTTGAGTATTTTCCCATATATACTGATTTATAATGCCCAAATTAAATTGGAAAAAAACTACTGTGATACACTCAATCTCTTCCCCAATCACCACTACCCTCCCACCAAATATATATGTGCATAAATTTATAACATACGTTATATGCATGAGTGTAGAGCTGAGCTTTCACATTTGAAGGTATATTAGCAGTTTCTGCCAGGTTAAAGATGAAGAATGGTGTTTTCATCCTGGGGGTGAGGGTGGAGTAGGAAATGTCATTAAAACCATGTTCTGAATTTCACATTCAAAGATAAATCTGCTTGACTCTTCCATTGATAAGGAAGGTACACAACCTTTTATTGCATTATTTTTAATTTTCTCATATTCATGGAAGTTTACTTAGAAACAATAGCAACTCCTCCTCTCCAACCCCCACCCCACAGCTGCCAAGACATTGCATTCACACTGATTACCAAACTTTGTAGAAGAAAGCATACATTCACCATTACTAATATACAGAGTCCATCTCCAGATGTATGTTATTGTTATGCAAGAGCAGCTGGGAAGGGGAAGACCTGCTGGACTTGTCAGCACATCCCTGAAGGTTCCCATCCTGACTGCTCACGGCATGTGTGACCAGTTCTTCAAAGGTGGCCGAACTCTTTGACCACATGAATTCATGCAAATTGTATGGGGCACACCAATTAAAGCAATACCTGCCCAATAATAACCTCCTCTCTTAGTTTATGTGATCTTCTCCCTAGCTCTCTTGCATTTAATCGCAGTGAAGAACTGTGCAAACATATGGTATATATTTGATCAGTTCTTCAAAGCAAGTATTCATCCCTATGACTAGACTGATACCTTGAAATATGCTGTTTTCTGACTTTTTAAAAAACACGACTGCCTAAATTATTATTTTTGTAATCATTATTTATTTATTTATTTATTTTTAAAGATTTTATTTATTTATTCATTTATCCCCCCCTTGCTGCCTGTGCTCGCCGGGTCAGCTAGCCACGCCGTGCGGGCAGGCTTGCCCCCACCAGGAGGCCCCGGGAACTGAACCCGGGGCCTCCCATATGGTAAACGGGAGCCCTACTGATTGAGCCACAGCCGCTTCCCTGTAATCATTATTTTGAAGCTGACTTTTTTTAAACATCTTTAAACTTATGTGAACTCTTTATATCATAAATTAATTCTTGGTGCAAAGGGCAGTCCCTGGCACAGAGTGGGCATCAGTACATTTCAACTGGAGGCAACACTGCCTATATCCATGGCACCTCTGTCTGTATCATTTAGGACTTTTACACGATTATTTAGGCCAAAGTTTATTAGGGTTAGTCATTTTGATTATTTTAAAATAATGGCAGGATGTTAAACCAAGAGAATCAGTACCATCACTATGACATATTCCAAGAAGACAGTGTGACTTCTCTTTCTGAACAACTGGAAAAGATGGCATCTATCACCATAATATTCCAATATCTTTTTTTTCCCCCAATATCTTTTAATATGTCTGACTGCTCCATTAAACTATGAGCTCCCTGAGGATAGGGACTCTGTCATATTTATAGATACAGCTTCAAAGCATAGCATATACAGTGCTTGGCTTCTGGAAGGTATTTTAAAAATGCTTAAATAACGAAGTGGCACATGAAGACAATGGAGACAGGATTGTACTTAGCAGTTTCTACTCAATCACACTTTGGTTTAGTTGAGGCAGTGTAGGTAGGAGTTAAGAGGGATCCAGAAGCACACAGGAATAAGTTTTGGACTTCATTACTAGTGGCTGCGTGGTCTTAGTTGCCTAATTTCTCTGAGTTCCAATTTGTTCTTCTATAAAAGGTAGATAAAAACAACTTCTTCATAGGTTGTTATAAGGCTGCAATGAGGTTATTCATGTAAAATGATTAATATAATGCCTCAAGCAAAATAATTGCTTAATACATATATTTTTTATTATTACCAATCAGCCCTACTCTCAAAAGGAGGAGTGACAAAAGCTGCTTCTTTGCAATATTGAAAATAGGCTGAAAACACAAAAATGTCATTTAGTCACCTTGCTTGCCACATTTCTTCATTGGCCACAGATTCCCAAGAAGATGCAGCAAACCTGTAATTACAAGAAATCTATAATTATTTTCTGTGAGCTACATTTATTGTTATGGACATACAATCCCTGTTTTATGATCTTATAAGGCCAAAAAAATTAGGCTGGATCTTGAAGTACTAATAGTGACCAAAATAATAAACTTATCTTTTTAGAAAAGTTCAATCATATTGGGAATTGTGGGTTTTGGCAAATGGATTCTTAATTTGCATAGTGAGACTCACTGTGTCATGGGAACAAATGAAGGATTAATGGGAATAGGCTGGAGGCATTTGAGGAACCAGCTGTTCCTAAGAACCCCTAGAAGGGCAACAGGGCAGAGGTGAGTCCTGCTTTACCCTCTGGGCACAGCTAAGAGCCAAAGAGCTAGGAACCAAGGGGATAAGCCTAAAGAGAGGGGACTCCCTACTTTGGTAAGTCATTGCTGAAGCTATGATGCTGCAGAAAGAAACTGGCCAAATCATTTGCTGAATTTTCTTTCTCTTAATTACACTTTCTTGTTATTATCTACTATACAGAGTGGAGATAATGAGTGATGGTGTTTACTTGCACAGGCTTCAGATGTTTGAAGAATATGTTATTTTCTAATTTTTCCTCATTATGGTCACAGAGTGCTTTGATTTAGACCTAATTATCCATCTCTGGCTGTTACACAACAATGTGGTTTGTTTGCTCATATTGATTTGAAACAATCTTTGTAGCATTTTTTCATATGATCTTGTCTGCTCTTGAATTGTAAGCCACAGGTTATATAATCTTTAAATAATTCATAATTTTAAAAATAGGCAATGAAGGCACACGCTGTTCTTTAAATGGTGACTAATTTTTCATGAGGAAGAGAGTAAACTCTTTGTAGAAATGCCTAAAGGAAAGCAGAAAATCCCAAAACAACATACATGGGCTGATGCCAAACAACTGTAAAGAAAAAGTTACTCAAATCATGGCTGCTTTTACAGGGAAGCTATCCAACATTCATGAAGAAAGGAAAACATGACAAGTCTATGCAAGTGGGAACTATCATGGGCAAATGAATGCCTTTGAAACCCCAACTGCAATTAATGAATCTCTTCTACTTTTATGGTAATGAGATCTAAGCTGGTGACCAATGTAGCAATCAAAGAGCCAGAAGTGGAAGATGCCACTGCATCTAACTCTTGTGGTATCTACTCAACCACAGCCTCCTTTCCCTTTCGTCTCCCCATTATTCTTCCCATAGGAGGGCAATCAAAACATGTTCTTTTCTGTATAATTCTTATGACTAGTTCAGCCACAGCCAACAGCTATAGCTTCCTGAGGTCACCAGGGACTACCAATGCTGGGCCTCGATGGAGAAAAGCAGTTACATCTACAATAGTGGCTAGTTTGTATACCCTGGTGGAAGCTGACAAAACCCTCAGAGCTTTATCAGCAGGGAACAGCCAGAATACTTCAAAATGACTTACCCACCAGTAGACCCTATAGTTCCTGCAACAACTGATATATAATAACATTAATAGATACAAAATAAGATGAAAAGTATCTCAAAATTTAAGTACACAAAATTACTATACTCTGTTTTAAAAATATAACTATTGTTCATACCGTCCATATTCTTCAGTCCAGTTATAGATATTTTTTGTAAGTTTAATCCATTCCTCAGGGTTGAATACAATCTCTGAAGGAACTAATTTGTCACAAGAACCCCATGGCCAAAGTGAATAGTTCTTTTTCCAGGTCGGGTCACCTTCATGAATTCCTATGCACACAAATGTTTCTTTTCTACTGAAAACAGAAAAATATATGATATATTTTAAACTTAAAGTGCTAAGTGTTAAATAAATATGATGGGCCATGATAGGTCGTTTTTAACTCCTTAAACCTTGGTTACCCATAAACCATTTGTAAACATCTTTGTTTTCAAAATCTTTCCCAAATAGACTGTTGCAAATTTATCTTAGTGTAAAAAAGCTGCTTCTGTGTGTGTGTGTGTGGGGGGGGCGTGGTGAGGGGAAGCTAACAGATACAGATGATAAAACTCCTAATATAATAAGAATTCACACGAGGACAAGCATTCTTATAAGGAAAACCCCTGTAAAGAAAAAGTTACTCAAATCATGGCTGTCCTTATGGAGATATTATCTGCCATCTATGAAGAAAGGAAATATATGTACTCTTCGATACATTTTTAAAATCTTACAGGTGAAAATATGTCTTCCTTTTTGTTCCTACTTAGTAGTAGTCTCTCCTTCCTCAAACTCCCATTGCACTTTATTTTTGTATCTCTTTCATTACTACTGTATTATACTTTTTATTTGCATTTGTAAATCTCCCTGTTTAGCCCAGAAGCATCCTGAAAATAGGCTCTCTGCCCCTGAATTAACTCTGAATCACACACAACATGATGCATAGCTAGCACACAATAAGTATTTGCTGAATAAAATTAATTAGATTTGAATAACCATTAGGGGATTCAAACACTGTACTAGAAATGGTTTAAACAAGCTTGGTTCAACAAAATTTATAATTTCCAATTTGTGGTTTATGCCTCAATAGCTATTATTAAGTAGAAATAAAGGAAAAAGAAGCCTATTAGGGAAAAATCACCTTTTTGGCTTAGATTGTTTTTCTTTACCATTTATTACCTCTATGATTTTAGGAACAGTACTTAAGTATCTATGTCTATCTCCTTACCTGTGAAATGGGTATGATAACTAACATTTAGAGCTGTTTAGGATTAAATGAGATATCTAATATATAAAGCACAGTTGGAAAACTTAATAGGATTCCTATTCTGGGGAAAATGGTGTAAGCACACTCTACCCTTCCCGCTGAATACAACTATAATTCCGGCACAGAATGCATGGAGCAGTTATCTGATGACTCTGAAAAGCAAATGGTAGAAGATTGGGGAAGGAGATCAGTATTTCAGGACCAAATCAGTGGTGAGTTTATCATCCCCCTACCCTCCTCCAATATTGTCTGGCCTTAGACTCAAAGGCAGCCTGAAACCCAGAACTGTGTTCCAGGTGAAGAAAGAAAAAGCTCTAAGAAAAGTCCTTTCTTTCTAGCCCAAGGAGTGGGAAAGGGACTCCTAAGGGTCAGAAAGAGTGGAGGAAACCCCCTGGACTTTCCCCTCCTCTCCTTCCTCAGCCATTAGGGAATACTGTGGCAGCAGTGGAGATAGCAGCATAGTGATGCCAGTGATACTTGGGTAGGTGCCTAAAACTCTAAGGGAGGAGCTACGGTTCCAAGAGAATGGGACAAATCCCCATTGCTTTCTGTCTCTCTCTGTCCTTCAGTTCCTTGGCCATAAAGGCAGACAAAGTCATGGGAAGTGTGTCATAACAGGGAAATAAAAACTGTAGGTCTCTGACCAGAGAGTTAGGAAGGAAGGCACCAGGGATCTGGAAAATATTGGGGCTATCACAGAAGGGAGGGAGATCAAGAGAGCAATCCCATAAAGTCACTAACTTCTGGCTTATTTCTGAGCTGGGCATACACGGGTCTGACCCTAAACAGGCTTTGAGAAATGAGATACAGTGTAGACAAACATAGAGGACCCAGAATGGGTAATGTGCCCCACACACTTGGGATTGATCCAAATAGCAATTCAAATGCTTTGAAAACTGAACTGAGATTGGATCACAACTCACAGAAGGTAGATTAGAACTTGTAGCCTGAGATAAATCTGGTCACTGGCCTGCTAAACAAAAAGCTGACTTTCTCCTTAGGATATAAACAAGGTCCATAATATTAAAAATGTTAAAGACACAATAAAAATTATTCATCATGTGAAGCACTAATATAATTTCAACTCATAAGGGAAAAGACAATGAACAGATGTCAATCTCAAGATGACACAGATGTTAGAATTGTCATACAAAGACTTTAAAACTGCTCTTATAACCAAGCATCCAGAAGTAAGGATACAGACTCTCAAAATGAAATCTCAGCAAAGAAATAGAAGCTTTATAAAGAAGAAACAAAGGGAAACTTTAGAACTGAAAAATACAATAACCAAAATGAAAAATGCACTGGATGTGCTCAACAGAAGATTGGAGAGAAACAATGTCAATGAACTTGAAAATAAATCAATAGAAATTATCCAATTTTAACAAAGAGAGAAAAAAGATTGGGAAAAAATGTAGAGCCTCAGGCAACTGTAGGACAATACCCAAAGTTCTAACATTCATGTGATCAGAGTCATAGAAGAGAAAAGAAAGAATAGGGAGCAGAAAATATATTTGAAGAAATACTGTCTGAAAATCTCCTAAATTTTATGAAAGATATAAGTGTACAAATTCAAGAAACGCAGCAAACTCCAAATAGGATAAACTTAAAGATATCCATGCCCAGATATATCATAACCAAATTGCCAAAAACTAAGGACAAGAAACAAATTTTGAGTAGCCAGAGAAAACAACACATTTCATGCAGCGGAACAATGACTTAATGACTGCAGATTTCTCATTGGAAACCATTTAGCTCAAAAAGACATGAAACAACATTTTTTAAAGTACAGGGGAAAAAATAGAATTGTCAACACAGAATTCTATATCCAGAAATATTCTTCAAAAATGAAGGTTAAATAAAGACATTTTCAGATGAAGAAAAACAAAGAGACATTGCCAAAAGCTCTGCACTAAAAGAAATGTTAAAGGAATATCTTCAGATGGAAGGGAAATGATATATGATGGAAACTTGGAATATCCAGATTGAAGGAAGAGCAACAGATCTGGTAAATGTCTGGATAAATATTATAGACTATTCTTTTTCTTCTTAAGTTCCTTAATATATATGACAGTTGAAAGCAAATATTATAACACTTTATGATATATAAGGCAACTACAGTAAAAAGTGGGGAGGATAAAGGGGCTTATATAGTGGTAAAGTTTCTAAATTCCATTTGAAGTGATAAAATATTAATCCTAAGTAGAACATGAACATAGACCATGCAAAGTAAAGTAAGTATACTGTAATCCCAAGAGCAATGACTAAACACATTATAAAGAGGTATAGTAAAACTCTCAATAGATAATTTAAAATGGAATACTAAAAAGATTCAAATAATCCAAAAGAAGGTAGGAAAGGGGAAACCAGGGAATAATAAACAGAGGAAACAGAAAACAAATAATAAAATGGTAGAACTAAATCCAAACACATCAATACTACATTACATACAAATAATCTAAATATATCCATTAAAAGACAAGATCCAACTATATGTTGTCTACAAGAAACCTACTTTATATATAACAATATAGGTTGGTTAAAAGCAAAAGGATGAAAAAAAGATATACCAGGAAAACACTAATCAGAAGAAATTTGGAGTGGCTATATTAACATCATTCAACATAGAGGGAAGAATAAGAAAAATTACCAGAGATAAAAGAGAGACATTACATAATAATAAAAGGGTTAAATCACAAAGAAGACACAACAATTTTAGATAATTATGCATCTAAAAAGAAAGCTTCAAAATACTGATAATACTAAAAGGAAAAATGAAACACCCATAATTATAGTTCAAAACTTCACTACTCCTCTCTCAGTAATTAACAGAACAAGTAAGTAGACAGAAAACCAGTAAGGATACAGATGAACTGAACAACACTGTCAAGGAAGTGGATCTAATTGATATTTCTGACACTCTATCCAACAACAACAGGATAAACTTCTTTTTTTAAGAGTACATGGAACAATTACTAATATAATTCACATCCTGGGTCATAAAACCAACTTGAACAAATAGAAAAGAACTGAAATTATAAAAAGTGTGCTTTCTGACTATAATTGAATAAAAAAAAATCAATAATTCTGAGATACCTGGAAAATCTTGAAATACTTGGAAATTAACACATTTTTAAATAATTCTATAGGTCAAAGAGGAAGTCTAGAGAAATCAAAATATTTTGAACCTAATCAAATATAACATGTAATGTATTAAAATGTAGCTAAAAAGTGCTTAAAGAGAAATGTATAACACTTAAATGTTCACATTAGAAAAGAAAAGAATTCCTCAAATCAACAATCTAACCTTCCATCTTAAGAAACGAGAAAAAGAAGAGCAAAATAAACCCAAAGCAAGCAGAAGGAAGAAAATAATAGATATGAACTAGAAATGATGAAATTTAAAATAGAAAATAGAGAAAATAAATAAAATCAAAACTAATTCCTTGAAAAGATTAATAAAATTGACAAACCTCTAGCTAGACAGAAAAAAATAGAGGCAAAAATTGCCAATTTTAGACACGAAAGAGGGGATAACACTAGAGACCCCACAGACATTAAAATGATAAGATAATATTATGAACAACCCGTCAATATAATTGAAATGGAACAATTCCTTGAAAGACATAGACTACCAAAACTACCAAGAATAAAGACATAACCTGAGTGGTCCTGTATTGATTAAGGGAAGTGAATTTTTAGTAAATCTTCTAAAAAAAATCTAGGCCCAGATGATTTTACTGTTGAATTTTATCAAACATTTAAAGAAGAAACGACAATTTTACACAATCTCTTTCAGAAAATAGAGGAGGGGAAAACACTTACCAACTCATTTTATGAAGCCAGAATTATCCTTACCAAAACCAGGAAAAGACAGTACATGAAAAGAAAATTACACCAATATTGCTCAGGAACATAGATGCAAAAATCATCAATGAAATATTAACAAACACAATCCATCAATATGTATTATGAATAATATAGCATGAACAAATGGGGTTATCCTGGGAATGCAAGACTGGCTGAATATTGAAAATCAACCAATGTAATCCATCATAATACTCTAAAGCAGAAAAACCATGTGATATATCAATTGATACAGAAAAGACATTTGACAAAAATCCATCATTCATTTATGACAAAAATATGCAGCAAATTAGACATATAAGGGAACTTTTTTAACCTAATAAAGGGCATTTAAAAAAAGTCTATAGCTAATATCATTCTTACCACTGAAAGACTGAATGCTTTAGCCTTAAGATTGGGAATAAGGCAAGGACCGCCACCCTCACCACTCTTTTCAATATTATACTGGAAGTTCTAGTCAGTGCAATAAAGCAAGAAAAATAAAAAACATACATAATTGGAAAGGAAGAAATAATATCTGTCCATCTTTATAGATGATATGTTTGTATATGTAGACAATTCCAAGAATCTCCAAAAATCTATAATTAATAAGTGAGTTTAGCAAGGTTGTAGGATATAAGGTTTACACTAAAAAATCAACTGCTTTTCTATATAATAGCTAGCAATGAACAGTTGGAAACTGAAATTAAAAATATTACAAGGAGCGGATGTGGCTCAAGCAGTTGAGTGCCCGCCTCCCACATGGGAGGTCCCAGGTTCAGTTCCTCGTGTCTCCTAAAGAAGACAAACAAACAACGAGAAGACAACAAGCAGACATTGAGCAAAAACAATGAGCAGACAATGAGCAAAAACAATGAACAGACAATGAGAAAAAATGAGCAGACAATGAGCAAAAAACAATGAGGAGACAATGAGCAAAAACAAGCAAGACAATAAGCAAACAATGAGCAGACAATGAGCAAAAACAAACGAGCAGGGAGCAGAAGTGGCTCAAGCAGCTGAGTACCCATCTATCACATGGGAGGTCCCAGATTTGGTTCCCAGTGCTTCCTACAGGAAAAAATGAACAGACAACAAGCAGACAATGAGCAAAAAAAAAAAAAAGATCAGACAATGAGCAAAAACAACGGGCAGACAATGAGCACAAACGACGAGCAAAAACAAGGAAACAGACAAGAGAGCCATCTCAGTACGGGAAAATATTATTGCAATAGCTTCCCAAATTAAATATTTAGATAGAAATATTGAAAAAAACATGTAGAGTCTGTATGCTTGAAATTCCAAACTCCTGGTGAAAGTAAACAAAGGAACCTAAGTAAACTGAGAGGCATACCATAATCATGGATTAGAAGAATTCAGTAAAGTTAAGATGTCACTTCTCCACAAATTGATCTATAGATTTAAGCAATCCTGATTATGGTGGTTGTTACACAAATCTATACATGTGTTAAAATCCATAGTACTATACCCCCCACAAAAGGTCAATTTTGCTGCATGTTAATTTAAAAATAAAATTAAAAAACATAATAGGTGCTCAAAAAATATTAGCTTCCTTCCTTTAAAAAGTACCCATTCAGGGAAGTGGATGTGGCTCAAGCAACTGGGCTCCCATCTACCATATAGGATGTCAAGGGTTCAATTCCCAGTCTCCTGGTGAAGGCAAGCTGGCCCATGCGGCAAGCTGGCCCAAGCAAAGAGTTGGCCCACGCGGAGAGTGCTGGCCCGTGCGGAATGCTGGCCCACGCGGAGTGCTGGCCCATGTAGGAGTGCTGGCCCATGCAGAAGTGCTGGCCTATGTGGAGAGCTGGTGCAGCAAGATGACAAAACCAAAAGAGACACAGAAGAGAGAAAATAAGAAACACAGCAGACCAGGTGGTGCAAGAGATTGAGCGACTCTCTCCCAGTCCGGAAGGTCCCAGGATAGGTTTCCAGTGCTGCCTAAAGAGAAGACAAGCAGATACAGAAGAATACACAGCAAATGGACACAGAGAGCAGACAATGGGTGTGTGTGTGTGTGAGAGAGAGAGAGAGAGAGAGAGAGAGAGAGAGAATAAATAAATAAATAAATCTTAAAAAAATAGTACCCATTCAGAGGCCTTTCACATGATGCTGATGATCCAGTGCTTTGGGGGAAAAATTTCTATCCAGTGCTTTTAAATCATTCATGTCCTTTGACTTAATAATTTTACTTCTGAGACAGTATCAATACTTCAAAATTCCACCCCCTCCAAAAATAACAACAACTATACACACAAAGGCAGTTGTTGTAGCCAATGATTTTATTATAATTAAAAATTAGATACCACACTAAATATCCGCTAATAGTTCTATTCATCTATTACATTTTAGTACAGGTGTCTACTAAAAATATTTACAAAGAGTTTGCAAAAACATAAGAAAATGGTTATGACATGTTGAATGAAAAAAAAGCAGGACTCATGCTTTTAATTTTGTAAATAACATGCATTTTTGATGCATTGGTTATTTCTGAGTGATAGGATCATGTGATTTTTCTACTTTTTTTAGTTTATACAATTTCTCATTTCCATAATGAATACATTCTTTTTAATTACAAATTGTGTATTTAAAAAGTTGACATCAATAAGCAAAGTTTACCCTGAGACCTTTGATAATCAAAAATATTAACAAAAATTTACATGCCAGAATGTTCATCCCCATGTTATACTGCAATAGTAAAAGTTTAGAAACAACAAAAATGTTAAAAAATAGACTATTTGTTAAATTATCAAGCATCTATATGAAAATATTATATAGCCAAAAACGATGGTTATGAAGACATTTTAATTACCTGGGAAATGAAATGCTCATGATATAAACTAAGTGAAAATAACTGGACAGTATGTATATGTGTTGTGTGTGTATAAATATATAATTTCTGTTAAAAATGAATGGAATAGAAAAAAGTTGATCAAAATGTTAATAGTGGGGGTTGGATGTGGCTCAAATGGTTGGGCGTCCATCTGCCATATGGAGGGACCTGGGTTTGATCCCCGGGACCTCCTGGTAAAATAAAAGAAAAATATAGTTGGCGCGTGTGCCGTCAGTCCCTGTGCCAGGTCCTGTGCGTGGGTGTGCCTGGCCCCGCCGAGCCACGCAGCAAGATGATGATGTAACAAGAGAGAGACACAGGGCATAAAAGTAAAATAAATAAATACATCTTTAAAAAAATGTTAATAGTGGTTGGCCTTGAAAGAGAGAGAATACTGATCTTCTTTACGCTTTTCTGTATTGTCTAGATTTTCCACAATGAAGACTCCCATGTCTATAGGATAAAGCCCTTCATAAGCTGTGCCTTACCCTCCCTCGACTTGTCTCCTCATCTGGCCTTCTAAGCCCTGAGCTCCAAACACGCTGAGCTCTCCACAATTTCCTCAGCACTCACCAGGCCCTTTCTATGGCTTTGCACATGCACTTCCCCTAACTCAGCCTTCTTCCACCCACTTAACAAGTTCCTTCCTAGCCTTTAAGACTCTAAGTGCCCAACGGTTTGTCCATATGGACACTATCACACTTCCAGAAGATATTATAATTTATCTGTTTCATATTTAAAACACTGCCTGAAACCCTCTCTGAAAAAATGGCAACAGCAGGGACCATGCCTCATTACTCTTCAGTTAGGATGGTTCTTAGAATATTGTGACACCCAATATTTTTATTAAATAAATGTTTAATAAAATAGCAGAATTAACTGCGTTCTCATCCATGCTCCACTTGGTTTACACTGGCAGTTAAATCATCCATTCAGTAAACACATATTGAGCATTTACCGTGTCTGATACTTTATAAGGCAAATCCCATCATATTAAAGTTAGTTCTGTTCATATCTGTGTCTCTATACAACTAGATTGTGGATGACTTGAATTTGGAAATGAGTCTTATTTGCCTTTTTATTGCCAGGCCCTACTATAAACTGGAACAAAGTAGATATTCAATAAAAGCTTGTGGGGTTGAATTAAATAAAATTCAACAAAAAATGACTATATGGGATTTATCAGTATTTTATTCCAAAATAGAACAATGAAATATTATTCTCACAGCACATTTATAACCATTACCTTCATGAGTATCACGAGCCACAGCAAACTTCAGGTTCTGAACACCAAAAGTACCACATTATTATTATGTTCTTAGCAGGGAATAATTTAACTTTGGAATTTACAAAGAATTTCTGCAGTCCTCTTTACAAAAAAATAGAAAAATTGAAATTGACCTTTTTTTCTTCAAGTTCTGGACAATCCTCAGCATTTCAGAGACAGGGAAAATGTTCAACACTCTACGGTTGTAGAGATATTTATTCTTGACTTTAAGAATAATTTTGTGTTCTCAAGTATAGAATTCACAATTCTCATATTTCATCTCAGCTAGCATAACTGTAGGTGTTTTTCTTATTTATATAAAATGTTTTATCCTTTATAAAAAGCGGTAAGCTATTTTTAAGAGTGATTATTCCTGGAAAACATTGGCTTTACACTTAAAAGCAGGCCATGGTGTTCATCTGGGGGAACTATAATTGCTTGCAATCCACCTGCAAAGATTTCAAGTAGGCAGGCACATCTCCAATTTCTCTGAATTGTACTAAGATCTTATTTGCTGTTTTTGCTAATCTGTCTTTATTTTTCCTTTACCCAGAACAATAACATTGATTTCTGCCTGGCCTCATTTATGCACAGATATTCAATTTAATTACAAAGATAATCTCACTGGTGACAGGGAAATAGGTGTAGAAAATTGGTCTTTTGGATGAGGCACAGCTGCTACATAAACAATTTCAGAAAAGCTTAAGAGTTTAGAAAAGCTATTATATGAAAAGAATGCTTACTGTTTATTTCTTTCAAGAAAATGATAAAGATTAAATGTGACCACTCCCCTAGGGAATATTCCTTCCACAGGATTCCACCGGTTTCCAGGGAAGTTGACACCTGGTAAATGCTTTGCCATCTTGGGCAAATACCATTCATAAGTCATCATCTGTCAGAAAAATAAAAAATGAGGTCATATTTTTAATATATTTCTTTCAAAAACCAAGTTTATCAAGTACAAAGAAAAGATTCTAAAATGGGAGCACACTTATTAAATATATAAATAATTAAAAAATACAAGCACGGCCAAGCTATAGGGCACTGAAAACTTTTCTAATGACGTAAACCTTGGATTTTCTGTCTTAAGGTATGACTATCATCAATAATATCAATCAATACCTGCTTTCATTCTATCTCCACGCATTTTACTGACTACCCAGAATGACCTTCCCCCATCTTTATACCCAGAGAACGCACACTAAACTTTCAGGGTCTGCTTAAATATCACTTCTCCTATGAGGCCCTCCTCAGGGTCCACAGTGAAAAACGACAGGCTCCTATGGCACTCTGTACCTCCCTCTAATATACCTCTTGGTCTATTCTTCACTAGACTGTGAGCTCCTACATGAATGGGACTATATCTTTTCCTCTGTGTACCTTTGCACCTAGTATATTGCCTGGCATAAAAGTTATCAAAATATGTTTTCTAAAGTTGAAATTTCTTTGATAGCTAGGCTGGGCAACCTAGACAAAATACAGATATATTGTTACTCCATTATTTCTTTCATTCGTTCAAAAAACAAATATTGTTCATCTATGATGAATAAGATTATAATCCCTCCCTTGAGAAGCTCAATCATATGATAGCTTAGGTCTCAAACTTAAAAGCCCTTTTGGCTAAATTATCTGATTATAACCCCCCAATTAATTACATGTTCTTACAACTTCCTTTGATTAAAATAAATCATTTATATAAGAAAAAACTCTTTGAAATAACACTTAATTCTATACTTATATGTGTACAGATTTTCTCTTTTTAAAGAAGAGACTCCTACTTACAACTGCAAAGCTTTGTTAGAGTATGGAGATCATTATGTTTGGCTTACCTTATATAAGTCATTTGACTAGCAAATGACAAATTAATTTTAGTTCGAGTATACAACATAAATACTCAAAAAATATTTCCTGAATTAAATTTTATTAGTGCCAATTTTCAATTCTTGGGGAAATTAACTTTGATTAAGTACTCACTATGAACTATGACCTTAATGTGCTTCATTTAATTCTTTTAATAACCTTAATATATGAAAAAAATTTTATCAGATACCTTTGATTGTCAACTCAATAGCTAATACCTCTTTACTCACCAATGCCTTGCTGATTTTGATCAGGCAGCTCAGAGCAGCAATGTGCTCCTGTATAGTCATTCCTTTCTGCTAGTGAGTGATTTAAAGTGGGCATGTGACCAAATAGTTGTCAGTGGGGATTGAGTAGAGATCTGCTGGGGGCTTCTGGGGTATATATTCCTCCCAATAAAGAGAGTAAGAGCAAGAGTAAGCAAGGTACCCCAGAGGAAGTACCTTGCATCCTGCCTAAAGGTGGTTATTTTAGGATGGGATGTTTGGAACTGGGTATCCATGTTGTGACTCTGAGGGAAAAGTCACGAAAACTGCCCTCAAGCTACCCCAGAACACTCACATCATTGAGCTGCTTGTATTATTAGTCCTAAAACCTCCTGTTTCTAAATCACTTGTTATGCGAGATAAAAACTCCATAGTGCTAGCTACTTTTAGTCAGGTATTCTGTTTCTTGCCTTTAGAAGCATCCTAACTTATATAATGACCATTTCCATTTTACAAATAAGGTAACAGAAGCTTTGAGAAAAAAAGTCATTAATCCCATGAAGTGATGGAAGTGAAATATCCAAGAAAGGACAGAATGGGATTTAAATTTATGTCTAAGTAACTTTGAAATCCATGCTTCTCAAATATAGCCCAAGCAATATTTAAAATCTTAGTTTAATATCATATTATCCACAAATAACCTAGTTTTTGTCAGAAGATAGACTGAAGCTCAAATAATTTAATCCACGTACATGCTATCAATGCAAACTGCTTACAAAAATACATATAATTTGCAAATTTTCCCAAATTTGAAAATATGTTTATATAGTTTTCTAAAAAAATCACTAATTAGTCATTAAATCAATAAAATTTACTAAATAAGTATTTGCCTAGTAAGTTGCTCAAACTAATCACATTATTCTTTCAATATTAAGAAATTTCTCTTTTCTTGATTATTACTCTAAAAACACTAGAGATAAATTTGTTCCCTTTTGAGTACCTATGGCTTAAATAATAGATCTTATCGTTCAAATATATTTCTTCAGTTCCAGAAAGTTATTTTAATAGCTCTCAAAATTTTCACAAGTCTTTCCACACATATTTCTGTCAAAGGATCAACAAACCAAACCCAAACTTTGTACGAAAATTTCATAGCAGAATTGTGGTCTATAATGTCTATTTTAAGTGAAATATTTACATAGCCACAGGATGATTTATTTTAGATTCAACCTAATTTATTTTAATCCCTAGGCCAGTCAACGGTATTAATTAGAATGATTGAACTGGCTGAATGTAAAAGAACAATTTAAAATAAACTTACATTAAACATTTTTATGGTTTGTCATGTGAAAAAGAGACCTAGGATATTATTTGAACCCAACATGAAATGCATTAATTCTTAAAACATTCAATTTAAATGAGAAAGAGGCAACTCATATGACATGCTATTAGTTAAGCAAAAGAATGTGATATATATTCTACCTAAGAATGATCATGAAATTGTACTCATCTACTGTTAAAAAAACATAGTTTTTAAAAAAACATACTTTAAAATTATTATTATTACCATACTCCAAGTATATTTTTCATATACTTACTTCCTGATCCACTAATGAAATATCTGGTCTCAACCCTTCGCAGTAATGCATGTAACGGAGGGAATTCCCTGGCAAATCTCCTCTGAGTAAGATAATTGCATCAAGAGGCATGGAGGCTAGAATGTTCTTTGCAAATTTATCAATCACATAGTTGGTCCTTTGGTCACAAATGCTAAATAAAAAGATAAAAAAATATTAAAATAGGGAAGTGGATGTGGCTCAGGCGACTGAGCTCCCGCCTACCACATAGGAGATACAGGTTCGGTTTCCAGCACCTCCTGGAGAAGACACGCAAGACAGTGAACTGAAACGATGGGTGGGCGTGGCGAGCTGACACAGCAAGATGTTGCAGTGAGATAATGCAACCGAGAGACACAGCGAGGAAACACAATGAGAGACACAAAAAAGCAGGGGGTGGAGGAGGCTCAGGAGATTAGGCATCTCCCTCCTGTATGGGAGGTCCCAGGTTCAGTTCCCAGTGCCTCCCCAAAAGAGAAGACCAGCACACAACAAACAGACACAATGAATTCAAACAACGATGGGGTGGGGAGAAATAAATAAATAAAATAAATCTTAAAAAAAAAAAATTAAAATAAAAACATTAAAACTGCTACAGTTGTAATGACTAGGCTTATTTTTTGCCTCATTCCTTTCCCGTCTCACTATCTACAGCTACTATGTCAAAGTATTCTAATTTACATCCTCTCGGACAATGAATATATTCGAAAAGAGAATACTACCTTCTGAAACAAAGGAGAAGGAACTAACTGTGCAATTGAAAAAATGAGTCAAATGCTTTACTTCTGGAATCATTTAGTGCTCAAGAATAAGTCTTTTTTTTTTAGTCTCCCTGAAAGCATATCCAAGTTCATTAAAAAAAAACTTAGGTTCCCAATTCCACTGGAATTTAAACTAATTTCATGTTAATTCCATTTACTCCAAAGGAATTTTCAGAAATGCAAAAGGAAATCTGTGAGTTTCTGATATAAATTTAATATTTGTATGACCCTCCTATACCCAGAGGTACAACCACTTCCCTGACTCCTGTGTTCTTCTCTCCTTTCTAGATCAAGAAATCACTAGGGGAGGACTTCAGATAAGATGGTGGAATAGAGAGACACAGGACTCACTTCTCTCCCAGAAAAAGAGCTAGAGGACAGGCAGAAATGACCTGGGGAAAAATGTTCTAGGGTTTAGGACACCAGGGGAAGGCTGGACACCCCCCAGAAGAGGGGCACAGGAAAAGAATCTCAATGGGAAGACTGTGAGTGAAAGTTGCAAGTGCAGTTGCTGGTGCCCTTTTCCCCATCCTTGGAGCAGACAGCTTTAAATTCTCTGTCACATTGTTGTGGTGGGTGTAGCAGAAAACACACTCTGACCAGGGTTTAAACAGAGAGCTGCCAAAGAGTGCTATCTTCTGGCAGACTAAGGAAGTGCATGTGAGGAAATTAAAAGTAAATAAGAGAGGCTTTTTCCAGCCTTTACAGCCTCCCTCCCCACAGCCCTTGGAAGCGGGTCTGCAACCCATTACTGGGTCCATGGCCTGGATTTGAGCAACTAACAGGGACAATCCTAAAAACCTAGAACAGGCTGAACCAAGAATCAAAGTACAGCAGTAACACACAGCTTCCTACCACTAAATTTCTATGCAAGAGAGAGAAATTGAGCCTCAGAGTAAATTCATCATCTTAATCAAATGCCTAGACATCAGCAAAAAATTACAAGCCACACTAAAAAATGAAACAAATTGCCCAAGCAAAGGAATATATCAAATCCCCAGATGAGACACAGGATTTGAGATAGCTAATCAATGAGGTTGATAACAAATCTCCTAAAATCAAATCAATGAGTCGAAAGACAATATGGCTAAAGAGATCAAGGATATCAAGAAAACATTGGGTGAGCACAAAGAAGAATTTGAAAACTTGAGTAGAAAAATAACAGAGCTTATGGGAATGAAAGACACAACAGGTGAGATCAAAAACACATTAGAGACATACAACAGCAGACTTGAAATGACAGAAGAAAGAATAAGTGACACAGAAGACAGAACAGCTGAAATTGAAGAGAGAGAAGAAAAGAATGGAAAAAATTGAGCAGGGCCTCAGGGAGTTGAATTATAATACAAAGTGCAACAACATACATGTCATGGGAGATCCAGGAGAAGAGAAGGGAAAAGGGGTAAAAAGAGTATTTGAGGAAATAATGGCTGAAAATTTCCCAACTCTCAGAAAAGAAATAAATTTACAGATCCAAGAAGTGCAATGTATCCCAATCAGAAAAAATCCAAATAGACCTACTTCAAGACACATACTACTCAGAATATCAAACACCAATGATAAAGAGAAAATTCTGAGTAGCAAAGGAGAAGCAAACCATCATATACAAGGGAATTCCAGTAAGGCTTAGTGCAGATTTCTCATCAGAAATCATGGAGATGAGAAGACAGTGGTATGATATAATTAGGATACTGAAAGAGAAAAATTGCTAGCTGAGAATTCTTTATGTGGCTAAATTGTCCTTCAAATATGAAGGTGAGTTAAAAATATTCACAAATAAATAGAAACTAAGAGAGGTCGTTAAAAAGTCTGTCTTTGCAAGAAGCATTAAAAGGAGCCTTACAGCCCCAAAGAAAAAGACAGGAGATAGAAGCTTGGAGGAGAGTGTAGAAGGCAAGACTATTAGAAAGGCTAACCAAAAAAGTAAAAGACAGATGAAAATAAGATATGACATATGAAAACCAAAGAATAAAATGGTGGAAGTAAATAATGCATTTATAGTAATATCATTGAATGAGACTAGATTACACTCCCCAATAAAAAGATATAGGCTGACAGAATGGATAAAAAAACATGAGCCATCCATATGCTGGCAACAAGAGATTCACCTTAGACCCAGGGATACAATTGGGCTGAAAGTGAAAGGTTGGAAAATGAAACTCCACGTAAATAGTAACCAAAAAAGAGCAGGGGTAGCTACACTAATATCAGATAAAACAAACTTTAAATTCAAAAGTAATAAGAGATATAGAAGGCCATTATATATCAATAAAAGGGACAGTCCACCAGGAAGAAATAACAGTCATAAATATCTATGCACCTAACCAGGGTGTCCCAAAATACATGAAGCAAATCTAGCAAAACTTAAGGGAGTAAAAGACATCTCTACAATAATAGTTGGAGACTTCAACACATCACTCACATCATTAGATAGAACAACTAGACAGAAGATCAACAAGGAAACAGAGACTTGAACAATATGATAAATGAGCTAGACTTAACAGACATATACAGAATGTTGCATGCCAAATCAGTGAGTTATACATTCTTCTCAAGGGTACATGGATCTTTCTCCAGGATAGATCACATGCTGGGTTACAAGGCAGGTCTCAAAAATATAAAAAGACTGAAATTATCCAAAGCACCTTCTCAGATCATAATGGAATGAAATTGGAAATCAGTAAGAGATGAGAAAGGGAAAAATTAGCAGATGTGTGGAGGCTTAACAACATACTCCTAAATAATCAGTGGGTCAAAGAAGAAATTGTAAGAGAAATTAGTAAATAAATTGAGATGAATAAAAATGAGAACACAACTTATCAAAACTTATGGGAGGGAGCAGATGTAGCTCAAGTGGTTGGGCACCTGCCTCCCAGATACAAGGTCCAGGTTTCAATCCCTGGTACCTCCTAAAACCAAACAAACTCTCATTGGGGAGTCAATGTAGCTCAGTGGTTGAACGCCTATTTCCCATGTACTGGGTCCTGTGTTCAATCCCTAGTACCTCCTAAAAAAAAAACAAAAATAAAATAAAAACAAAAACTTATGGGATACAGTCAAGGCAGTGCTGAGAAGGAAATTTATAGCCCTAAATGCCTATATTAAAAAAGAAGAAAGAGATAAAATCAAAGACCTAACTGAACACCTGGAGGAATTAGAAAAAGAAGAGCAAACGAATCCCAAAGAAAGCAGAAGGAAAGAAATAATAAAGATTAGAGCAGAAAAAAATGATATTGAGAACAACAACAACAACAACAACAACAAAACAGAAAAAAATCAACAAAACCACAAGTTGGTTCTTTGAGAAGATCAATAAAATTGACAAATGCTTAGATTAACAAAGAAAAAAGAGAAAAGATGCAAATAAAATCAGATATGAAAGGGGGGACATTCTGACTGACCCCACAGAAATGAAAAGGATCATAAAAGGATATTATGAGAAACTGTATGCCAACAAATTAGACAACCTAAATGAAATGGATCAATTCCTAGAAATACACAAATAAACTACGTTGACTCTACAATACAAGAACGCAACAAACCACTTTTTTTTTAAAGATTTATTTTTTCAATTTATTTTTCTTTATTTATCCCAATCACTTTTAAAGAGATTGAAACAGTCATCAAAAATCTCCCAACAAAGAAAAGTTAAGAACCAGTTGGCTTCACAGGTGAATTCTACCAAGCATATCTAGAAGAATTAGCACCAATCCTGTTTAAACTCTTCCAAAAAATTGAAGAGGAGGGAAAATTATCCAACACATTTTATGAAGTCAATATTACCCTAATACCAAAGCCAGATAAAGAAACTACAAGAAAAGAAAAGTACAGACCAATCTCTCTAATGAACATAGACACAAAAATTCTCAACAAAATACCTGCAAATAGAATCCAATAGCATATCAAAAGAATTATACACCATGACCAAGCAGGATTTATTCCTGGTATGCAAGAGTGGTTCAATACAAGAAAAGCAATAAACAATTTGAAGGAAAAAACCTACATGATTATCTCAATCAATGCAGAAAAGGCATTTGAAAAAATCCAGCATCCTTTCTTGATAAAAACACTTCAAAAGAGGAAAAGAAGGAAAATTCCTCAATATGATAAAGGGCATATATGAAAAACCCACAATCAACATCATACTCAATCGGGAAAGGTTGAAAGCTTTCCCTCTAAGATCAGGAACAAGACAAGGATGCCCACTGTTACCACTGTTATTCAATATTGTGCTAGAAGCTCTAGCTAGAGCAATTAGACAGGAAAAATAAATAAATAAAAGGCATCCAAATAGTAAAAGAGGAAGTAAAAGTCTCACTATTTGCAGATTTCATGATCCTATATTTAGAAAATTCTGAAATGTCTACGACAAAGCTATGTAAGCTAATAAATGATTTTAGCAAACTGACAGGATACAAGATCAACACACAAAAATCAGTAATGTTTCTGTACACTAGTATTGAATAATTTGAGGAGAAAATCCGGAAAAAATAAATTTACAATAGCAACAAAAATACTCACTACCTGGGAATCAATTTAACCAAAGATGCACAAGACCTATATTCATAAAACTATAAAACACTGCAAAAAGAAATTAAAGAAGAAGTAAACAAATGGAAAGACATTCTGTGTTCATGGATTGGAAGACTAAATATCATGAATATGTCAATCCTACCCAAACTGATTTAGAGACCCAATGCAATATAAATCAAAATTCCAACAGCCTATTTTAAAGAATTAGAAAAGGCAATTACCAAATTTATTTGGAAGAGAAAGTGCACCCAGATAGCCAAAAGCATTGTAAAAAAAGAAAAGTGATGGGGGAGGACTTTCACTGCCTGACCTTGAGACATACTACAAAGCTACAGTGTCAAAACAGCATGGTATTGGCATAAAGATAGACACATTGATCAGTGGAATAGAATAGAGAGTCCAGAAATAAATCCTCACCTCTACAGTCAACTGGCTTTTGACAAACCTACCAAGTCCAAGTTACCAGGATAAAACAGTCTCTTCAACAAATGATGCTGGGAGAACTGGTTATCCATAACCAAAAGAATGAAAGAGGACCTCTATCTCACTCCCTATACTCAAATTGGATCAAAGACCTAAATATAAAAGTCAGCACCATAAAACTACTAGAAGAAAATGTAAGGAAACATCTTCAAGATCTTGTGGTAGGTGGTGGTTTCTTGGATCTTATACCCAAAGCACAAGCAACAAAAGAAAAAATAGATAAACGGGACCTCCTCAAAGTTAAACACTTTTACACCTCAAAGGATTTTGTCAAAAGGGTGAAAAGACAGCCAACTCAATGGGAGAAAATATTTGGAAATCACATATCCAATAAGGGTTTAATATCCATGATATATAAAGAGATGCTACAACTAAACAATAAAAAGATAAATGACCTGATTAAAAATGGGCAAAAGGTACTACATATTGCTTTACTTCATCTATACAAAATATAAATGCAAATAAACTAGAGAGACAGAACATTAGCTATGTACATACAGCAGAGAAAACATAGTGAGATAGAGAAGTGATGAGCTTTTGTCTGTTTTTTTGTTTCTTCTTCTTATTGGAATAATGAAAATGTTCTAATAATGATTGAATCGATGAATGCACAAATATGTGATTATACCAAATACCACTGACTGTATACTTTGGATGGATTGTTTGCATTATGAATATGTATCAATAAACTTGATTTGTTTAAAATTAATAAAAATCACTAGGGAATAAGGCTGATGAGAAGGAAGGGAAAGAGTAGTTTGTAGAGCTTACTTCTGTGGAGGCATTATTTGCTATTGCCAATTACAGCAGTACAACTCTTTTCAATAATGAAGTGGACTTTCTATTGTCAAAGAAAACTTGGCATGAATTCCCAGAGCTTACCATGAAAAAAGAAAAAAAATCTGTAAGAGAGGAAAAGCATTAACATATGTAACAAGCAATTTCCTTGCTCTTATCAGATCTATTACATTTAATGCAGCTGAGAATCACAGCCTAAAGTTGAATCACTGGGTTAGTATCATAAAGCAAATAAACACTTCTAGGAACAAAATTTCATCCCTGCTTTTGTAACTGATGTAGCAATTACTGTTTCCCACTTTAATTCCCTACGTTGCAGAGTGATACGTCACATTTTGCCACCCAGCAAAGATGCTATCTATTCCATTCCCTTCTGGCAAATAAAAAAAATCAAAACAAAACAAGCTTCCCTGGTGTTGAACATGTACTGCACTGAGGACCAGAGCCAAGAGAAAACAGGAATAAAAAAAAAAAAGGTTGAGAAAAACACTGTGGGTTTGGCGAACCCTTCTTGAACTAGCTGTGCAGTTGTGTCTGAAACACACATTCCTTTCCCAAAAGACCTCCGGGAAATACAACCTTCCCAACACTGCATCCACCCCTACATTATAAAGAACATTGGTTTTTAAAATTAAATTGAAATGGGAAACTTAATCTTTTAAAATTATATCAGGTGGATTTCACTATAACAAAACTCCAAAGGACACCTCCACTCTTTTTTTTCCTAATCTAACTAAAATACATGCTTTATTCACAGCTATGCACTAATACTGACTTACAAACAATGTTAATACACTGGATTCACATAGTGATCCGTGAAAACTCTACCTTGATTAGTTTTGAAAATGAAATAAAATGCATGCTTTATCACGGCTATTTACTGACATTGACTCCTCCACTCTTTAATACTGCTGGAAATAAACTATCATCTAAAACTTGGACATGTTCTATGTTAGGCAGATTTTCATTGTCTTATCAAAACATGCATAATACTAATAATGCATAAGAGCTAAGAAATTTTTAGAACCTTATTTAAAAATAATTAAATATTTACTACCTCAAGGTGAACTGGGTAAAGGCCTTGTATTACTCAAAAGATGAAATCTTTGAAGCATAAAGTGAATTTATGGCCTGCAAAAAGTCCCAAACGTCTTTACTCTCCATCTACATGGCTGCTCTCTGTGTGTTCTTCTGTGTTTGCTTGTCTTCTCTTTAGGCGGCACCGGGAACTGATCCTGGGACCTTTCAGAGTAGAGAGAGGCTGTTCAGTCTCTTGTGCCACCTCAGCTCCCTGGTCTGCCGTGTCTCTTATTGTCTCTCCTCTATATCTCTTTTTGTTGCGTCATCTTGCTGTGCCAGCTCTCTGTGCAGGCCAGCACTCCTGCACGGGCCGGCTCTCCACCTGGGCCAGCTCTCCTCTTGGGTCAGCCTGCCACGCAGGCCAGCTTGCCTTTCATCAGGAAGCCCTAGGAATCGAACCCTGGACCTCCTATATGGTAGACCGGAGCCCATTTGCTTGAGCCACATCTGTTTCCTTACATGGTATTTTATATTATGGAATTTTTCATATACTCCAGACTCCACAAAGTATCTCTAGGGTTCTTCAGAGGAAAATATACAAATAGTTACCATGCACTGCCCACAACCTCACTGGCAATGGCCTGAAGCCACCCATGCCAAGATGCTGGTTCAGGAGGTTTAACAAGCCCAAAAGTCTAAGAGCTGCCTCAATCTGAGTCTTTTTTTTAAAAGATTTTATTTATTTATTCATTTATCACCCTCTTGCTGCTTGTGCTCGCTGGGTCAGCTAACCACGCCATGCGGGCGGGCTTGCCTTCACCAGGAGGCCCCGGGAACTGAACCCAGGGCCTCCCATATGGTAAACGGGAGCCCTACTGATTGAGCCACAGCCGCTTCCCTCTTTTATGTTTTTTTTACCGGGAGGTCCCGGGGATCGAACCCAGGTCCCTCCATATGGGAGATGGACACCCAACCATTTGAGCCACATCCGTCCCCCTCAATCTGAGTCTTGAACATCTGTGGGAGGTAGAGATGAAATAAAGCTCTAGAATCTAAATATTCAAATGTCTATGGCTTGAGTGCTACTTTTCATACAAATAAACATGGGTTACCTGTAATTAGAATATATTTGGTAAATTACAAAAATAGTTGCCGAAAGCCATTCCAGACACTGAAGCCCACTGCTGGTGTTCAGCACCCGGTTACTCTCAGACATAAGTGCAGCCAAACCAACGCCAGCGAGGACAGCCACCACCGCATTGCTCTGCATCCAGAATCGTTCTACCTGTGAAATAGCCCAAGCACAGTATGTCCAATTGACCAGTTTATATAATCAGTTGGGTTCTAAAACATTTAGAAAACACATTGCCCACACCTATTTGTTTATATCTGCTCTTATCTAGGTCTGGTTAACTGACTTCTCAATCTACTTCCTTGTCGCTTCATTGTTCAATTTCCAAACACTCCTCCACCCATTTTTTTTTTTTTTTTTTTTTTTGGACCTAACACATTTATTCATAAATCAGATCCTTTCTTGGAAGCACTGGATGTCTGAAGATTTAGATATACATATACATGAAAACACAAAGGAAAGAGAAAGAAACAATAATGCTTGCCAAAGGTCAAGCATTGTTTTAATATATGTTGTTTCATTTAATTTCCCAACAGCACAATGAGTTTAGTCTTATAATCTCAATTTAAAGGTAAGGACCTCCACCCAATTTTGATCCCTTTTCAGGCCCACACATTCATTTCAACACTGCGGGCTGGGTCTTGAGCCCCTGATATATGTTGGGGGTAGAATATAGAGTGGAGAAATGCTTTTGCTTACTCCTGATATTTCCTTCCATGTTGAGAAGCTCCACTAGCACAACAGTCCCTGTTCCCTCTCTTATTTTTGCCTGTGGGAGTGTAGGAACTGATCTGACAGGGCTTGCAGAGCCCTACCTTTTCCTCTCCCTTCCACTTGGAAGTGAGCTGCTCACAGAAAGAACTTGTCTAGGGGCTGACTCTGTCTCTGTGTCAGCAGTGGGGTAGAGGTGGGGGAGGGACAGGCCTGCCCTGTGCAGCATTGCCCGTGATTAGTGGGTATGCCTGTCAATTCTGGGATTCGGTATGAGCAAGCCTCCTTGCCCACAGATAGAAACTGCATTTTCTACTCTTAGTGCTATCGGTAATGAAGGGAATTCTCCCACCCTTTGTACTGGTTTATCTTCTTTCTAAATTGATTCAGAACTCAGATGATCAAGTGGGGTATTATTTATTAGGCTTCTTGAACACAACAAAACAGCTAAAAGAGAGCTATCTAAAATGACACGGTTTCTATATAAGGAGAAGAAGTATCCCAGTCTCAGAGAGAGATGGCAGCCAGGAAAACTCAGAAACATGCTTGCTCTTATGTTCAGGCCTGAGACTAGTGATTTAAGAAATAAGAGACTATGTTGGTATGTTTCAGTCCATACATCTTTTGCTATTAAAAAAAAACTCTAGGAGAAGTATAATAACATGTATATTTGCAAGCAAAAAAAATTTTTTAAATGACTAACTTAAATCTACCTTAAATTTATTTTTCTATCTAACTATTGTGTTAACTAAATGTTGCTTTTTTTTTTTTCCTTAAAAAGTGGCCTTAGCCTTAGCCTTACTGGCTTAATAATTTTAACTTTGTTTATAATAATATATATAAAATCTTAACTATTCCAAAAATAATTTGTTCTTGTCCAAGATTCATAAAAGACAAATTTGTACATTCTTCTCAAAGGTCAAAAGGATTTATCTAAGTAAAACTTACCACACCCATGAAAAGCGGTTTTGAAATATCTAAATTTGCCCTCCAAGCAAAGAATGATGAATAAATGCAAAACATTCCAGTAAAAAGCCATACTAATGATAGATTCTGCCTCTCCCTACAAAAATAATACAAATATGTCCAAAAATTATTTATATGCATGAATAGCAATAATAATATTACATAGCTTTAAATTACATGAAAATTATTTGGATCTATAGAACTTTCCATTTTTAACTAGGAATAGGGAAAGATCTTAGCTTTAAAAATATGAGTTGGAATAGACAAACCAAACAGTTAAAAAATTGAACTACATTTTGTAGACAACTTAAGTTGGAAAGGAAAGGCTTCAAGATAAAATTCACAGAAGAAATACAAACTCTTAATTTTCTTAAAATTAATAAGTAATCAAACATGCAAAATAAAATAATAATTTCATGTATCAAAATGATAAGGACTTTCATTATAAATCTCAATGTTGGTGAGAATATAGTAGTAAGTAGTATAACAATGTATTAATACAATCTTTGCGAAAAGTAATATGTTAATATATATCAAAAGACAAAAATATTCATGCTCATTGATCCAGTAATTTAAAATGTAGGTATAAATCTTAAATAACCAGAAATGTGGTTAAAGATTAATCCCTAAAGATGCTTTATCACTTTTAATTGTGGGAAAAGTGGAAGCAATCTAAATATCCCCAAGTAGGAGAACATTTACATAAGTTCTGCTATGGTCATAGGATGGAATATTATATAGACATTTAAATGATTTTAAGTATTTTGTATGGTATGAGAAAATGCTCACAATATAATGTGAAGTGTTATAGAAACAAAACTATAAACATATGTACATATATGCATTTACATATAAATGTTAAATAAGTCTGAACAGACTAGAAAGTAAATGAAGAAAATGTTAATACAGGTTAATAGTGCTAATAGTTTTCAGGTTTTCTCTTAACATCAGAAAAATTTAAATAAGTGTTTGCTTCTTTTGCAACAATAACTGACTATGGGTAGGGCAGGGAATCAAACCAGAAGTTGAAGACATCAAATGACTTGCTAGCTAGATTGTAATATACTACTCAATTTTTCAAAATTATTTATTTATTATCAGAAAAAAATAAACTGGCAAGAAAGCAATATATATTTGCCTTAATTAGGAGAGCCACTTATTATAAAATAGTAAAATAAAATAAAAAATAAAATGTAGGCAATGTCCTACAATGACATAGTAAAACATTAATTAAATTAATGAACATGGGGAAAAGATCAAGAAAAGGAATTACATTACTCACTTTCTTGCTAAACATATATTTGCCCAAACTGCAAGGGCTTGAATGTTGAATGAGAGTTCAGTCCTCATATTTGTTACTTGAGAACTGTAAAAGACAATCAAATCTGGTTAATGCCAAAGAAAATATTATTTGAGAAATATACCTAATTATGCACTGAACAATTCTAAGGGCGGGGATCAGATTTTAAAACTATTTTGTCTTCTTTTTAATTCAGTAGGAAGAGAACCAAAACAGAGAGTTAAACAGTTCTAAAATGTTTTACAGTTCTAACATGTGGTCACCAACTTACATCATTTGGAATAGGATCAGAACAGATAATTTTATATTTTTGATATTGATAAACCAAAGAGGATATTCCTGATTGGTTTGCTAAGTTGTTTGAAATGGGGTTTTGAATCTTCTTCTGTCAGTAATATAGACATGGCCTCCAGTGATTTTGCAATTGAAAACAAAATTATTTCAAAGTTTTCCAGAGATCCAATCATGAAGAAAAAAAAGACAAGAAAAATAATCTCCAAACATTCTTTTTTTTTTTTTTTTGGTTCTCTTCTTCCTTAAAAGCCTTCCTATTTTCTATGTTATTTGGTTCAAAAAGTGTTTAAGCAGTCTCAAGCAATGCATCCTTTCCCCCCCTACAATTAAACTAAATATTTCAATTAACTGATAAGCATTTTCCAGATGTTACCTGAATTCTAAAATAGCTACTGCTCTAGCAGTCTCCAATTTTAAAAAAAGAAACGACTCTATATATTCCATCTCAAAGAACTTTCTTCTCCCTAGTGGCAATTTTACTGGAGAAAATGTGATGCCATAATTATGGAAACCACACAATGTGCATTTTACTAATGGAGACTCATCTACTATGAGAAGATATCTTTACTCATTTTCAAATGCACTTGAGAAATTGATTCCAGCATGAGGCCCATTTTAAACCATTCTTCAAAAGGAATGAAGTCAGTTCTAAAAATTAATTCTTGGAGATCTGTTGCCTAAATGTAAGCTCTAAAAGATGGCCACTGCCTAGGGTTAGATTCAATAATTTCCTTGTCCAGGATTGCAATTTAGAGATATGCACTGGGAAAAATTTAATTTGCTTGACTGGAAAAGGGTAGATGATTAGGTTCCACCATTTCAAGGATTTTCTTGTAAGTTAATTATGAGTTGCCTTTCTCAACACACCTGTCCATCTGAGGCAATTAAAGACTGGAAATTCTCTTGCTCAGTCAGAGAGTGCTAGGATTATGCCTCCATTGTACAATATGATATGGTTCCAACAAATAGTGTGGGTGTGGGTGGTCATCTCTTTTGTCAAATCTATTTTTCTGGGCACACTAGTTAACTGCTTTTCTTTTAATGTAAAGGAGGCCTTTAAACAGTAGATCACTCTTATGGGCAACCAATAAAAGTTAGATGTATGGTCTAGGGTTATGGCTGAGAGTTCTTTGGAATTCATGTGGGATTTGTTAAGGCAAAATATACCAGTAATTCTGAATGTTATAACAATTACCAGAATGTAGGTAGAAAAGAGCAGGCAGTAAGTCGTCTGGTATGGCATAAAAGGCAGAATAAAGTAATAGCATGGAAATGTTGAAAAATAGATGGGAAACTGAGCTTCTTGCTACCTTCTCCCCAAAGAAAAAGAAAAATTGGTCCACAAAAGTTAGTCAGACATAAAAAGAAATATTTAAAATAAATTGTGAGAAACATCAAAATGTTATATAAGAATAACTTGTGGCAGGGAAATATTTTTAAGATACAGTAGAAAGTGAAAAACAGCAGGCTAATAAAATAGTATGTATATTATGATCCCATTTTTTAAAACAAATAAAAAATATAAAAAATTTTAAAAGGATACAGATAAAAATGTTAACAGAGTAATAAAGTAGTTATCACTGCATGCTGGAATTATATCCAATTTTAATTTTCTTATTTTTGTTTATCTGTATTCTCTAAATTTTCTATAAAAATTATGTTGTGGTTTGTTTTTTTTTTTGTTTTTTTTTTTTTTTTGGTAGAAGAAAAAAGTTATTAAGAAAGGAAGGAAGGACAGAAGGAAGCTATCAAGCTGGCAAGTAAATAAAAGAAATTTTAAGAACCAATGAATTGTCTCCTATAAAGTTGAAATATTCTCTCTATACATTAAAAATGTTTTTTTTCAAATAGCCTTGAGACTCCCAAATTAATTAATTAGTTAGGAGATCACATTAGTGTTATAGAAACATAATCTTCCATAGTTTTATATGGAAAACATTATAAAAGTATTACAGGTTGGTATGATATTCTTCAAGTTGTTTTAATCTGTGTGGGTTTTAAAGTAAATATTAACCCAATTTTTCAAAGAACACTAGCAGATAGCATCTATGAAAATATATTGGCTTAAGCTGGCTCTAATAAGGTTGGATGTTAAAACTACAAAAGTGAAAAACAGAGTTTACTACAAGGACAGCCTAAAGGAAATCTTGAGAGGCATTAAATAAGTAAAGTTGTGAAGAATTAAAATAATATATTTCAAACAAAAATACCAAGAAATAATTGTCCTAATTTTGCTAAATATATTACAAAATGTCTCTAAAAAGAAAGGTATAAAAACCAGAACAAGGAATACATCTTTTTCTAAAGCAACACTATGTTGGATGATTTTGTATCTAACTAAAAGTTTAAACATTTTAGTTTTACAGGCTTCCTATAGTTGCCTAATATTTTCATTCATGGCTGTATTTATTTCTTAATTTAAACTTTATCTTATTGAAGGAAATGCTAGAATATTTGACAGTGTACACAAACAGTTAAATGGAGAGTTGAAAACCACTTCTCAGACATACTTCTTCACAGAGATAAACTAAAAAATTCCTAAAACCATTTAAAGGAGCTAATAGAGAAGTCATTTAAAAATATTTCAAATATTTCATACTCACAGTAATATTTTAGACATACTGGATCCTATTTCAGATTTGGCCTAAGCACAAGAGAGAAGTTTATTTACACATGCATTAGACTGAGACTTTGTTAGGCTATTAAGTTTTAAATATCCTGATTTAAAAGATACATACATATAATGTAACATCTCTCTTCACTTGGTCTTTACTTCAGAGCTTATAGAATTTTAAAAGATAAGTCAGTGAAAACTAAACATCACTATCCTTTAGGAAACATTTTAGAAATAATACATTGGCGAAAAACCAGTTAAGCTATTCCATCAGGGATAATTAACACATGAATGAATTTATAGGCTTTACACTTCTGTTATGAATTCTAAGGTCATTTTGGGTAATTTGATCAGAGTGTATTATCACCCCTTAATCTATTATTTCACAATTATGTGTGAATCATACAAATTTCAAATCTGAATGGCCCTCAAATGATATTTTTATGGAATAACCAATTGAGGTAAACCAGAGTATAAACTTAAAGTTTCAATTTCTCTAAGTCAAAACAATAAGCCTTTTATTAATCTATTATATTATGAAATATCTGCTGCATACCCAAAATATTTGTGAACAACGTATATTTAAGGGATAAAGTTTTAAAATCTATAGATCCACCATTCATTTAACAAACTGAACCTCATCAATGCTATAAGATACCTCACGAACCCCTTGCAGGCCGTCTTCTTCCTCATCTCACAATGGTGACTACTACCTAGAATTTTGTGTTAATTGTTGCGCTACTTTAAAAAATAAGTATGACTACGACTACTTTTGTATGTATCCTTAAAGTATGGATTGTTTGTTTTTGCATGGGTTTTGTATAAATGCTATCATAGAATATCTCAAAATATGTACTCTTTTGGGACTTGAGTAAGACAGAAAAAGCACAAACCAGAAAAAAAAAAAAATCCACCTAATTCAATGACCGATATCAAAATTTAAAAAACCCTTTTGGTGATGGGAAAGTTCTGGTTACAGATGGTGACAAGGATAGTGCAACATTGTGAATGTGATTAATTCCACTGAATGGTATGATTGGAAGTGGTTGAGATGAGAAAGTTTATGCTGTATGTATATATATATATATATATATATGTTTGTACTGTTTAAAAAAAAAAAAAAAAAGATCATCTAATGACAATTAAATGCAACACATGATCCTGGACAGGATCAAATAAGGAAAGAGAAAAGGCTCTAAAAGGGACATATGAAAAAACTGGAATATAGACTGTAAGCTTGATATCAATGTTAAATTTCTTAAACTTGATAACTGCACTTAAGGGTGTTACATAAGTGAATATCCTAGTTCTTATGAAATGTACATGGCAGCCTTATGAGTTCAAGAAGCAGGATGTATAAAACCTACACTCAAGTGTCCAGAAAACGATTGATAAATATAGACAGACAGATAGAACAGAGAGAATGATACAGAAACTATAGCAAAATGTAAAAATAAATATAACAAAATGTTAAGGTTTTGGTCTCGAGGTGGGTATGTTGGAGTTTTCTGTATGGGTTTTATATTATTTTTGCAAATGCCCTATAAATTTGAAGCTATTTCAAAATAAAAAGTTTAAAGGCAAAGAATAACCTTTCTGTTTATCCTTTCATTTTTCAGATAACCTTTACCACATTTAATGTTTTCTCTAATTTATGTCTTAGGGGAACCAAGACCTTTTGAACTTCTTTAGAGCATAATTCCATTCCATAAAATCATATATTATGAAGCTCCAATTTTTAAAATGTCTCCAATTTTAAAAACAAACTACTAATAGGTGTACTGTTCATCAAATATGTAAAAAAAAAAAAAAAAAAAAAAAAAAGTGTTTTGGCCAAAGTAAGTTAAATTTTTTTTTTCCCTTCAACCTCTTCCAAATATTTTTATTCATAGATCAAGTGCCCACAAGTGACACCCAATAGTAACATAATCACAATGCTTCCAATGCAGGCAGTAGAGTCCTTTTAATATTTGTTATCCTAAAAAGTATATTCTACCACAATAGCATGATGTCAGATTAACATATTCCATTTTTTTTCTTAAAGTATCTTAAGGGACACATGCCAAGTGACAACTTTTTAACAAAAGTAACTGAAATGAAAATTCTATCAACTGTCATTGTTTTCTTCAATCAATGTCTAGGCAGAACCCTGGAGTTTTGATGTGCATTTCCTTAAAAGAGCTTTAAATGTAAATTTACCAGACTGAATGTTCCATATTCTTCCCTGAGAAAATGCGTCAAAAATCCTAGCAGTGTTGTCTGGTCTCCCCAGGTCCAACGGGCTTGATTGAGGTAGGATGAGATAGGAAGGTAGAGATAGGGCAGCAGTCCAGCAGAGAAGTACAGACTCAACTTCAACAAAGAGCCCAGGGAGAGTTCCTGCATCAGATCACAGTGCATCACATAACAATGTTTATTTTACTCGAATCATCTTGGAACTCCAAGAACACATCAAGGAAAACATCAAATGTGTTTACACAGAGCTGATCTCTCAATTTATATTAAGTCACCACAGAATACTATTGTTAACCTTCTGATTACTAGGGATTACTAGAAAATTGCATCAGGCTGAACCCTTTGCAAGGCAGGTGAAATCTGAGTGAAGCAAATAATATTAGCAAAGACTCATGAGGATCGTGTTTATTGTATCTTTTACATTTAAAACCATGTCAAGACATGCATCATTGCATGGCTGAGATAACCTACTTGGAAGTGATTATGTGTTATTTGGGTAATTTTGAATATGCCCCAAATATTGTTCTAATACCAATTCACTTCATCACCATCATCAGTAGACTTCAATCACGTACTCTATTATGATTATACATTGAAAATATGATTTTTTTCAAGGAGAGTTTTGGATATTTTCATGGAAAGGTTTAGCATAAATTAAGCTTGCTTTTACATAACCCCCAAGCTCATCCAAATGCTCTTTTCCCCCTCAATTAACATGGAGAAAAGGAATTGGTTGCAGTATGTAAATATATTGGCTCATAAACCTTATTTGGGAATGTATCTTATTCCCCAAATAAGGTATCTGCTCATTTCTAAATATCTACAAAGCTTTATAAAGACCAAGCCCAAAAGAATATGAATTCTGGTAACATAGAAACATCCAAATTTTGGTCACTTTAGTAGTTGGGAAAGAGCATCAATTACAAAAATTGGAGTTGGAAATAGTCAAGTTTTCCTGTACAAAAAAGATAAATTCATACATGAGAATGAACACAAGAACCAAGGTTCACATTCGCCAGAAGTAGAACAAGCAGTTGACTTATATTAGCATTTTCAATAAACATTCTTAATTGAAAATGGAGTGTTTTTTATTATAGTACTGATTTCATTTGAGATTTCTATAGTGGTAATGAAATGCATAAAAAAGGTGTAAGAAAGAACCAATCTAACAATAAGCCTCTGCTATTCTTAAAAAGTGGTATTAAAGTAAATGTTTGTATTTTGTCAGTTTCTGCATATTATAAAGTTGAATTTGAAATGGTAAGATGTAGGTGCTACAGAATTTTCCTTTTGTGTGGGTAATAAACAGGGAGATAATTATATGAGTGTTGTTACAGAAAGTCCAGGAAAGTGGTTCTTAGCCCTAGCTACTCATTAGAATCACCTGAGGCTCACCCCGTATCAATTAAATCAAAATTATTTGGGGGTAGGAGCAGGCATCAGGACTTCTTGCTCTGCCTCAAATCACCTAAACTGCAAGATTCAACATCACCCTTCATTGGAAGACCTTGTTTTCTAGACTCTGCTATTTAAAAGAAGGGAAATGAAAGGTTCGTTGAACAGTCATGGCTCCCAAAATGTCATCCTTCATCAGCAGCTCACCTCAGTCCAGGCTCCTAAATGATCAAGCCCAAGTCCTGCATGTTGTATACAAAACATACGGCTCTCGTTTCAATCAACTAACACAAAATACTTGCCTTTCAGGGTCTTGCCAGAGAATTTACCTCTCTGATCTCTGCTCATGTCAGAAGCCTGGCTAAGAAGACTGATATCTGAATAAGAATATTTATGGTATATACTGTCTATCTAGGCCCCATCTCTGCAGCCACCGGATTGACCAGAAAAATATTGGGGCTTCCTCAGTTTTGTATTCTGTAGAAAAGTCTGCACTGAGTTATTTTTTGTTATACCTCCATTTTTAAAATCAAGATTTATATAAGGAGAGAACATATACTCTTTAAAACCACTTGTATCTAAAAACTCTGTATACTTGATAAAATCACTATTAAAGACATTGCCTACCATGCAATTCAATATACCTTACATAAGGTCTTACATGATTGACTTAAGAGAATTCAGTTCCAAGAAAACACTTATCTTTCCTGTCAACTGTTATATTTTTTTCCTTTTATTTTATTTTTATTGCATTAAAAGAGTTTTATAACTTCCACACTACCCTTTTTGCATTGTTGCCAAGAAGCTAAGTAACAAAACATGAACTCATAAATGCATTATATAAAGCTTTGGGATAATTATTCTCTTATTCTATATAATAATTTTATTATATGTGTGTTTATTATAATTCTGATTATAGCTAAGTATAAATGACAAATAAAACAACAACTATATGTAGAATAAATGCAGCCAAGGTATAATTCACAAATAAACAAACAATAAATAAAGTAAGTATAATGGCTCCAGCATTGGCCTCGTGTAGAGATTATTTTAACCTCCAGGAGGATGGCTGACAGATTAACGGGCATCCATCCTTTCTAATTCAACTCTCTGCCTTCTCTTTATCTATGTCTCCCAAAGACATGACAAAGTAATTTTCATACTTTGCTTTATACCACCATCTTAATTAACAATCACTTTACCTTGCAGAGAAAGAACAACCTAAAATTAATCATTTTTAATTCTAGGAAAATCTGTTCAGAAAAAAACAGGCCGTTATTTACCAGAGATTTTTATTATTTGGTTCACAATAGCAGGGAAATTGTCTGTTTTGTTGAGAGCTGTGTCTCCAGCACCTAAGGCAGCATATGGCACAGAGTAGGCAGTCAATGACTGAATGAATAAATGAAGTATTATTAGTACACCATCTTTTGTCTTAGAATGTATAGGAAAATAACTAAGGACATTTGCTATTACTCTGTTAAGTCCTTTTAGCCTATTTTCATTGAGGTACTCTTTATAATCAGTTTAAGAAAATTATGGAATAGGCCAGATGCCACTGTAATCAATACTGCATAATTATTGTAAATCCTGTTTTTGTTTCAGTGTTGCTAGGGCCTAAGGTTATTTATGTTTTACATAAAAGTTCCAAGTTTTCTGATGCCACAAATGTTATATTGGACCTGAATAAAATATTATAAATTTTCATTCTTACCAAGTTTAAAAACCTACCCTCTCTTTTAAAAGCCGAAAGACGATCCAGGGTATTATGCACAAAACATAGAGGACTATTGTGTGCTGATTACATAAGCTAAGGCCACAGCAGAAAGCACCAATTTTAGCTATCTGAAAATAAATAAAAGAAAAATTATCTAAGTTAAAAATTCACCTAAAATTCTAAGTAAGCATAATAGTAAAAAGCCATTCTTTGTATTAAAACCAAGCTCATGTACCACAGGTAAGGTTAAAATCAACCTCTTTGGCACAAGCAGTCATGCTTTAATAGGCACTGACATTTATCACTATTATTTTTACTAATATTTTTAATTCTCATTAAATCACTGCAGTTTGGCCTTACGCAACTGTCTTCAAACTTACTTTTAATAGGACTTTGTGAACTTCTTATCCAGTCAAATCTGTAACTGAAGTTCAACCATTCTTTGTGCTTTACTTTTCTCCTATTAAATTAAATAAATGAAACTTAGCTTTCCTTTAGAAATCTGATTATCTCTGGGTAGTGTTTTTTAAAATTTTTTGTACATGTATTCTTTTTATAAAAAAAGTTATTTTAAACAAAAGAATTCACTCTAATAGCATCACAGATCTATTGATGAGAACCATAGACAAATCATGATGCTCTTTTGTTTTTATATACTTTAATGACACAAAGTTGCTTACACTAAAATGATCTGGTATTTTCCAACATGTGTACTATAAGCTCTTAGAAGGCAATGCTCTTTCTCACTTCAAATGATTTTGATGGTAGTGGTTAACTTAGAATTCATTGTAATCTCTTCTGGACTACTTTGTTTTTACATTTGATAACTCTTAAAGAAAAATTCAAATTTGATCTTTTTTTGCAATTAGGGTATAAGTCAATGTACCTTATGGTTTATAATTTAGAGTGGTCAGTCTAGAGTTTGGCAGCTTCTGATGATACACAATTGATGGTAGAATTAACCAACAAGCCTATCTTTCTTACATGACTCACAGGGGATTTGATAATCCCTTCATTCCCCACAAAACTTTTCAGCTCTGAGAGGGAAACAGTCCCATGTTTTACAAAGGCTATGTGATTCCATTCACAATAAAAGAACTGAGATCATTTTCTCTTCCAACATACCTAGATTACCTCAACAATAACCAGAATTGATAAATGGTATCTAAACCAAAGTTATAAAGAAATACTGCACCTGTCTAAAGATTAAAATAAAAAATGATTTCACTTTGATCAAAATAGGTTACCTTTGATCTCTCTTTTGCAGTTGCTGCCTCCTCAAAATGTACAGTAAGAGCCATAAGCAGTCCCACAAACAGATTGTTTAAGCTGAAAACCTCTGCTGCAATGGACCACTGCCATGTTAGACGAGAAAATGAAAACACCCCCGCAGCAAGGATTCCTCCAGCATATGAGCCAGAAAGCCTGCAAATACAGATAACATGAAATCTTCTTTCCCAACAGAAAGAACCGACTTTATTTTCCTTTTTATAAACTGTAGCAGCAGAAACTATGACAGTCACTCAGCACATTATATGGTTAATACATTACTTCATGTAAAAATTTCTTTCAATGGATTTTAATTAAGAAGTCCATATATTAACCTATTAACAAACAAATGAACAAATCCACTTGGTATCCTATGGATAGAATGAGGTTTAGTCCTCAGATGATTCGTGCCAGTTCAGAAAACCTGATGAGATAAGAGCTAGAGAGATAAACCTGTCATTTTTCTTGCTATAATGATGATCTGGATTAAGATTAAGAATGAAATATGTTTAATTGTAAAACGTAATGAAATGGCAAAAATATCTGTTTAAAACACTCATGCTCACTTCTTGCGGAATGTTTGGATCTAGATACTTTCTACCTTTATCTCCCAAGATATGGCAAAGAATGTCTTGGTCACAATATTTGGTGATTTAAAGATCTTGTGCAGCTAAGTTCTTAGTTTCTGGTGGTTTCTTCTTTATTTTTTTTTTTTTTATTTTTTATTTTTTTTAAAGATTTTTATTTATTTATTCATTTATCCCCCCCTTGCTGCTTGTGCTCGCTGGGTCAGCCAACCACGCCACGCGGGCGGGCCTGCCTTCACCAGGAGGCCCCGGGAACCGAACCCGGGGCCCCCCATATGGTAAACGGGAGCCCTACTGATTGAGCCACAGCCGCTTCCCTGGTTTCTTCTTTAGACAGAGTTAACAACAATAGTTTTAAACGTGGGGAGTGGGAAGTGAATTTTAATAACACCAAAAGAATCAAATGCTACACTTGGAAACAAATTTCTCACCACCAATGCCAACAAGAGCCATGCATTTCAAATCAAACAGGAATCTGGATTTCAATTCAGAGACTTGATATAAGACTGATAATGTGGTTGAATATAGTAGAGCATATCAAACCAAAACAACTTTTTGGAAACTATAAAAATTGAAGCTATTGCCAAATATCTATTTCTAATAGTGTTCAGAAATTTAAAAAACTGTCTAATAATTATGACATTATATGGCCCTAGTTATTACTTTTCAATCATATTGTTTTGTCTAAAAAACTATGGAGTAATTCTATGGCTTTGAATTAACCACAAAAGAAAAATATTAGTTGAATAAAAGTTTCAGTATCACCAAACCTGTATTTTTCTTTGCATTTCTATTTGCAGATGATTTCTAATTTTCTCCCTCTCATAAAAACCAGAAGTTTATTTCTCTCAGAGTTCCCGTTTTTCCAGTGATTCTGATTCAACCCACGAAAATAATTTCTTGCTTTCAAATTACTTTCATACCATTCATTCTTTTCTATTTGAACTCCTACTGCCTTAGATTCAATTATTTCTAGTTTCCTAACTTTTCTTCTGTTTTCCCCATCTATTCTGCAATATAACGTCAGATTAAGAGCATACTCTTCATGATTACCTAGCCTCAAAACTTTTCTATTGGGACCAGCAAGTCTGAAGCACACAATTCACTTAGTGAATTAGAGAAGGAATTAATTTTAAAGTGTTTCTAACATTTTTGAGAAACTTCTAAGTTTCATCCGTATAAATAATTTACAGAAATAAATATTTTACAGAAAGTCAGCATAAGATACAAGATTACTTCCTCTACTTAAAACGAAGATCAGCATTCTTGAAGAATGGCTGGTTCCAGGACAGGGGCAACCTAAATACAAAATAAGTCTAAAATGTCTTGTGCCAGAAAGTAAGAAATGCTCAAAGAATGAAGGGGACTGGACAAAAGCACTCAGGAGCCAGTTTGAAGGATCGCCTACTGGCCAAATCAGGGATAATTTAAGCATCAAAATAATTATATTGACAGATTATGGCCCATTAAATAAAAATAAGAATCCCTGAATCTATACTGATATAAATAAATAAATAGTAGAGAAGAGAAAGTGTTTCCTTTCAATAGAAAATCAAATAATAACTGTAGAAGAAATGGTGGAATTAGAAATCACCACTTGGCAACCATTTAATAATAATCAATGAGTGCCAAAACTAGTGGGTGAACATATAAGATATTTTGACAATGCTCTTTCATAGTTTGTAACAAATGTTTCACAACAATTCAAGATGTTGGTGGTGGGATGATGTATGGGAGCCTTGTATAATGATATGCATGTGTGTTTTATAAGGTCACAACTTTTACTATATACTTGTTTATGTATGTGCATGTACATATGATATAATTCAATAAAATTTCAAGAAAAACAAAAAATTAGTGGGTGGAAGTTTGTGGAATAAAAGGAATATGTACATAGTCTCAAAGTATTTCCCTATTGGGAGATTAATTACAAAGGGAAAATTGGTATATTATAAATTTACAGTTGCAAAACCTGGTAGACATAATCTTGCCCACTTGATCAAAGTTAATAGCCCAGTAATGGAACAAACACCATGTGGTTTTTGATCTATTACAATGAAAAGACTATGGCATCACTTCTATGGTATTCTTGTTTAAAATGTATGATGAATCTGAGGAAACTTCAGACGAATGCAAATTGAAGGACATTCTACAAAATAATAGGCCTGTACTCATCAAAAATGTAAGGTTGGGGAGTGTTCTTTTGGGATCTATGGTAAGGGAGTGTCACTTGTGTAGGGTATCGGTGGTGGGGGGATGTGTGTGGAGGGATACACCTGGGACATGATCTCTATGGAATATGAATGTGTTCGTGTTGTCATAGGGTATTTTCTCAGTGGGTGGAGACATACACATTAACCAACAAAATATTAAACTGGTGAGTTCTGCTACTTTCTCAAATGGAGAAGCAAATATCTCTGGAGTATATAGACAGTGCCTAATAAAATAGGCCAATATGCCAAGCCTTCAATATTAGTACTTGTACTTATGAACCTTATTCCTGTAAAATTGAAACTTAGCCTAATAATAACTAATGTCTAAGAGCCACCTTCTGAAAACCTCCTTATTACTCAAATGTGGCCTCTCTCTAAGCCAAACTCAGCAGATAAACTCATTATCTTCCCTCCAATATGGACATGACTCCCAGGCAAGAACCTCCCTGGCACCGAGGAATTACTATCAAGCACCAACCAGCAATGCATTTTGAAAAAGACCTTGACCAAAGGGGGAAACATTAAATACAAAAGAGTTTTTATAGATAAGGGATTTCAAAGTGAATCAGAAGGTCATTTCAGAAGTTACTCTTATGCACGTCTCAGGCAGATCTTACTAACTGCCACAGTAAACAAAGCCTCAAACAGGGTGCTCCTAAGGGCTCTAGAGATGTCCAGACACTGTAGGCAAGGCACACAACCCCATGTAATCAGAAGCCTGTTGTGGGTCTTATCTTGGAATATATTATAATCTATTTCCCCAAAATAATAGAGTTAGACTCATTTATAATTTTCCTACTCAAGATTCTTCTACCTCTTATATTTGAACTTATAATTAGCACTATACCCATTGAATATATGTCCCAGAGATTTCAATCTGGACTATTCATATGCTGATTGAGTTCTGAATCTCAGCAGAGTTGCAGCCAATACCTACTCTCCAGTTTATCAGACTTGCCCAGGACAATTAACAAAATGATGATGATGAACAACTCCCATCCCCAAAACCAAAAAGTATCTACAACTACAAGCAAAACAGTGCCTTCCATCTGCTCCATAAGATCTAAGCCCCTTCTCAACTGAAGTATAGTGGGCACCATCATCCCTAAATCCTCAAGATTGAGGAATTAACAAACATAAAATAAGGGGGGAAATGCAAACATGCACCAAAGCAGATTTACTGTTATTGTAGTAATGGAAGAACTGGTAACATTGATATAAAGATAGTGGTTACCAGAAGTTCTAAGGGTAGGATGAGGGAAGAATAGGTGGAACATAGGGCATTGGAATTGTTCTGCATGATATTGCAATGGCAGATACAGGCCATTATATGTTTTGTCAAAACCCATAAAACTGTACAGTGTGAAGTGTAAGCTATAGATCTTGGTTAGCAGCAATGCTTAAATATTGGTTCATCAATTGTAACATATGCACCACACAAATGTAAGATATTATTAGGGGAAAATGTGGGAGAGGTGATGAGGGTGGGTTATATGAGAATCCCCTATACTATCAATGTAACTTTTCCGTAATCTAAAACTTCTCTAAAAGTAAAGTTTATTATATAAAAAAGTGTCAAGGTCTTGAAAGTCAAACAATAACAACAACAAACAAACAAAAAACCCTGAGGGTCTGTTCTAGATTAAAGAAGACTAAAGGGATATGACAACTGAACGAAATGCACAATCCAAGATTTTCTTTTGCTATAAAGGACATTATCGGGACAATTGGCAAATTTGGAATCAGTTCTGTATATTAGATAGCAGTGCTGTTATCAACAACAATTTTCTGAATTTGATATTGTACTATGGATATATAAGAAGATTTTGTTTTCAAGAAACATACTCTGAAATATTTAAAGGTAAAAAGGCATCATGTCTGGAATGTATTCACAAACAGAAATAGAACAAAGTAATATACACATACACACAGAATCAAGGATAAAGTAAATGTGGTAAAATATTAATATTTGGGGAACATAGATGAAGGGTATACAAATAGTAGGATATTCTTGTGACTCTTCTGTATGTCTGAAATTATGTCAAAGTAAAAAAAAAATTTTAAATAGATGAACAAATTCTTGAGATAATTTGCTAACATTTACTGAGCTTTTCACAATAATGAGAATATGAGGCCCAAAAATATCAAGTAATTTTTCCTGAGTCCTTTGATGATTAAGTGGTAGATCCAGGATTCAAACTATTAATCTAGCTTCTTAGTGCTGCTACATTTATGGGCTAAAAGCTGGTTATTTTAGTTTCATTGTCAAATAAAAATTTACTCTATATTAATAAAAAATAGCACTTTTTGGCTACTATATACCTCTTGGGGTGAAAAGTAGACTAGTATAATAGTTTTGTGAATTATTAGAATTGTGTTTATTTTTATATTTTATCAAAATAACACGCTACCAGCTTGAATTGTATTCAGAACCTCTTGAGTCTAGTTTTAACCTACTTTTTTGAAAGGGCAATTAGTCAAAGTTTAAAACCACTAAACAGTTAATTAAAGAGAAGTGAGAAAGTCCTGATAGATATGAATCCTCAGGAATAAAACTCAAGAGTCATTAACCTACAATGATTTTTAACACGTTATTAAGCTCAGGAAGACATCCTAGAGTGTTTGAATTGCTGGTATTAATTACTGGAATCATAATCTATGTTAACCGCCTTTTCAAATATTTCATAAGGTTTTAAAAACTGAAGATAGTAAGGTAAAATTATTAACTTCAGTGATAAATTTTATCCAGTCACCTTAAACTATTAGATAGTTATGTACATTAGCAACTTATTGAACCCCACACCAGCAAGGTCTAGAATATGAATTTTTCCCCCTAAGGTCAGGATGCTTTTGCAATGAGTAATCTATATACTCTTTTACCTGATTTTTCTTGGTATCAGGGAAATAATTTGTGAGACTGCTGAGTAAGGTTATGGAAGAAAAGGTAACTAACATTAAAAAACAGTAAAGGAAATCAAACCTATAATCTTGACCCTTTTAGCATCAAATGAGCTTGCTTAGATATCAAATTAAGTCTATAGGAATTTGGGCTGTAGTCATAATGTAAAATGAACCAAAAGAGTAATGGCCTTTTCATTTTTTATTTTTTGTTGTTGTTCTGCTCAATGTCTAAAACCCCTTCCGATGTTTGAGGAACACTAGCTTGTGAGGCACAGCCCACTGCCATCATGCATGCTGAGAATACAATATTCTCACTTTCCCAGTCTCCCTTTCAGCAAAAGCATTGGTGTATGACCTAGGTTCTGCCTGTCAGAAGCACCAATCCGTTCCTTGAACTGGAAACTAGTGAGGCAAAGAAGCAGAGACTGGGACACCATCCACTCAGTCATGGCCGGTGAGATCTTTGCCTCATCTCCTCAGACAACGATGGCGTCACTTTCAGTGGCAATGTCCAAAATTCAGATAGGGCAGCAATAGAGGCTTCACTAGAACATACCTGTGGTAGGACTCTGGATGATGTTTCAGGTTCAGAGCCCAGTCATCCAGCCCTCTTAGAGATTCTGCGAGCTCCCCAACATCCTTTTAATACATTTTTTTTTTTTTTTTTTTTAAACGAAAGACTTTAGATTACGTAAATGTTACATCAAAAATACAGGGGATTCCCATATACCCCTCCCCCTCCCACTCCCCCATTTTTCCCCATTAACAACATCTTTCATTAGCGTGGTACATTTGTTACAATTGACGAACACATATTGAAGCATTGCTACTAACCGTGGTCTACAGTTTATTACGGTTTACATTTTGCATCATGCTATTTTATAGGTTTTGACCAAACGTATAATGACCTGTATCTGTCATTGCAATGTCATGCAGAACAATTCCAATGTCCCCCAAATGCCCCATGTTACACCTATCCTTCCCTCTCCCTCCCCTTAGGACCTCTGGTGACCAGGGCCTTTATATCAATGTTACAAGTTCTTTCATTACTAGAATAATAATAAGTCTACTTTAGTCCATAGTTGCATTCCTCCCTTATGTTTGTTCATTCCTCAATCTTGAGAATTTGGGGATGGCTATGCCCACTTTTCTTCCAATAGGGAGAGGGCTTAGATCCCATGGGGCAGATAGATGGAACTGTCTTGCTTGCAGTTGTAGATACTCTCTATTCTCTATAACTCTCCTCCTTTTTGTTAGTTGTCCTGGCAAGTCCGATGAACTGGAGAGTTGGTTGACTCTCAAGCAGTGATTGGTATACCATGCATTAATAAACTCACAGGCTGAGTGCAGTGTGGATGTACAGGTGTGTGGCCCAGTGCCAAGTCATCACATACATGTTCACAAGGAGATATGAGCCACTAAGTCAATTACAGCACTCTCAGTCTGTGATTTGGGCTAACAAGTCAAAGGATGATGTCAGCAATTATAAAGATGATTTTCTGGAGACTTTGGAGAAGGTCTATTCGTTCACTGACTTTTGCAAGGTGCCAGTCCATTATGTTGCTCAAGTCATTACCTGAGCATCATCTGATCATGCTTTATTGCACCTTAATGAGATAGAGACAAATGACTAAAAGGCCAGCTGATATCAAGGATGATGAAGACAATTTTCAGAATCATGGCTAGGCTTAGTACCAGCCTGACATTTTCCGTATCTGCAGTTTCCACCATCTATTCTCACCCTAGCACTCCATTCAAATTGCTCTCACTGAGGCCCCCCAATAACCATCTAACAGCTAAATACAACAGGCATTCTGGACCTCTCTGCTCCTGTTGTTGATCACTCCCCCTCACACCCCACAATCTATTGAGTTGACATCTAGGACCTCTCATTCCTCTGGTTTACTTATATGGTTCTGAATCTTCCTTCTGTGTTTCCTCTGAATGGCTCCTCTTCTTCCATTAACTCCTTTAAGGCTGGTATTTCCCAATATTCCATTCTCAGGCAATTGCTTGTCTCACTCTACATTAGCTACCTTGGTAGCTTTATCCATTATCTTGATTTCAATAGCCAACTATCAAAAAGACCCCACAGATCTGTCTCCAGCACTGTTCTCTCCCTTAGTTTCAGATTTATATATGTCCAATATGCTCCACTCCAATGCCAGTCCAACTCTGATGTCCTACAGAACACCAATGTCAACATATGCAAAATTAATTTCTCATCCTCTTCCCAAAAATAATTCCTGCTCCTATGTTCTCTATTGTTTTAGTTTGCCAAAGGGCTGCTGATGCAAAGTACCAGATATCTGTTGGCTTTTATAAAGGGTATTTATTTGGGGTAAAAGCTCATAGTTCCAAGGCCATAAAAAGTCCAACTCAAGGCATCATAAGAGGTTGCCACATGGGGAAGCAAGATGGCCACCAATCTCTGCGGAGGTCTCTGCCTTCCCCTCCAGAATCTACCATCTCTTGGAGCTCAGCTATGAGCAACCAGGAATATGGGTCGTCTCTTTCTGGGGCTCCTATATCAGTCTCAGCTGTTTTTCTGTCTTCCTAAGTTCGGCTGTAAGCTATCAGGCATATAGCAGGGCTGGTCTCTCTTGAACTGCTCCAGCCTCTTGGGGCTTTGTACTTAAGCAATCCTCTCTCTCACATTGCAGAATCAAATATGCCGGCTCCCTTTTTCCTCTGTCTGTCTGAGTCTCTGTGTCTACCTTTATAACAGACCCAGCAAGAGGGCAGAGACTCAACATGAATCACTCCCCACTTAGGTAATCCAGTCAAAATGGGTCTCACACACCACAGGAAGGGATTAGTTTAAAACATAATATTTCTCTTTTTGGAATTCATAAAATTTCAAACTGCCACATCTATCTTAGTGATTTTTATTATCTACCTAGTGTTCTAAGTTAATAGATCTGGGAATCATCACCAAAGCTGCCTTTCTCTCTCTCCCGAACGTACTGCATCCTACCAATTTAACTTCATAAATATTTTTAAAACTCATTTTCTTCTCTTTATCCATAATACCACTGCCCTATTTCAGGTATTATCACCACCTCAGGCTCAAACCAATGCATCAGCATCATAAGCTGTCTGCCTCCAATCCTATGCTTACCACTGCCACTAGTGATGGATCTAAAACACAGCTGATTGGGTATTTTTCTCCCTCCAATCCCTTAATGACTCCCTTTAATTATAAAACATATTCCAAGCTCCTCATCAAGATAGATGAGATCCTTCTTTTCTTGACATGACCCACCTCAAACTATGTTCCAGCAATGCTAATGACTTGCGAGTTCCTATACTTACATACTGTTTCTCACCTCTAGTTTCTTTGCACATGAGGTTCTCTATCTCTGGAATACTGTTTTGCCTTCACTCAGCATAGGCATCACCTTGTCCAAGAAGTTTACCCCAAACTACTTATGCTAAGAGTAGGGTAGTTGTCTAATCTCTAGGTTCTCACAACGCTCTGTATATATCTCTACCATTCTCTACCTACTACACAGATTTTTCTAATATTTAAAAAAAAATTGACCTTAAAATAGGAATTAAAAATTTTGACCTAGCCAAAACATAATAAGGAAACTAGATTTGAGGGACTTAAAATCCTCTAAGCTAGTACAATTATTTTTGGACTATTAATACCACGGGAGGCCATGCCATATTAATGTAGTTGTTTAATTAACAGTATATCCCACTTTATATATACAATATGTCCCCCAAAAAAGCTATTTGATTTTTGGAAAACTAAATATTTTTCCACTTAAATACACCTTTTAGTTCAGGAATATTTTATCTTTTTAAAAAATGTATTGCAGCAAAATATATATAATATGAAATTGGTCATTTTAACCATCTTAAGTGTACAATCCAGTGGCATTAATTACATTCACAATGTTGTGCAACCATCACCATTTTCTATTCCCAAACAAAAACTCTCTGTCCACTAAGTAATAAATCTTCATTTTTCCCTCCTCCTATCCCCTGGTAACCTCTATAATCTACTTTATTTCTCTATGAGTTTGCCTATTGGAACTATTTCGTATAAGTGGAAAGCATACAATATTTGTTCTTTTGTGTCTGCTTATTTCACATAACATAATATTTTCAAGGTTCATCAATGTTGTACATAATATACCAGAACTTTATTCCTTTTTATTGCTGAATAATATTCCATTGCATGTATATACCACATTTTGCTGATCCATACATCTATTGATGGACACTTGGGTTGTTCCTACTTTTTAGCTATTGTGAATAATGCTGCTATGAACACTGGTGTACATGTCTGAATCCTGCTTTTCAATTCTTTTGGATATATACCTAGGAGTAGGTTTGGGTCATGTGGTAATTCTATGTTTAAATTTTAGTGGAATTGCCAAATTGTTATCCACAGAGGCTGTATCATATTTTTACATTCTCTCCAACAATGCACAAGGGTTCCAATTTCTCCATATTCTCAGCAACACTTATTTTCTGGTTTTGTTTTGTTTTTTTTAATAAAAGCCGTATTAGTGGGTGTGAAGAGGCATCTCATTATGGTTTTGATTTGCATTTCCCTAATGATTAGTGAGTTTAATCATTTTTTACGTGCTTATTGGCTATTTATATATATTCTTTGGAGAAGTATCTATTCAATTCCTTTGCTCATTTTTAAATTGGGTTGGTTGTGTGTTTTTGTTGTTGAATTATAGGAGTTCTTTATATATTCCGAACATTAATGCCCAATCAGATATATGATTTGCAAATATCTTCTCCCATTCTATGAGTTGTCTTTTCACTTTATTGATAATGTCTTTTGATGCACACAAGTTTTATCTTTAGTTTTTTAATGCTTTCCAAATAGCAATGGTTTCTAATTGCCTCGACCTCGCCAACTATTTTCAAACAATGCTTTAAAAAATTACTTATGACCATTATTTAGAAATAAATATTTTTAAAGAAATGCTCCCCCCAAAGAAAACAAAACAACTGTTTTGGTGTTGGGGTAAATTATGTTTCTTTTAAAAACCTGGTCCTTTATTGTTGTTGTCCTGTACTGTTTTAAAAATGGTATCTGTGCAGCAAACAAAATGGAGAAAAATTAAAGGATTTGTTTTGTTACATTAAAATTTAAAATTAAGTGATGTGCAGTATGGCTCTATCTTCTAGAAACAAAGGAATAATCATGTCATCATTCTATACTTTAATTCAAATATTTAAATATTCCTTTGGCAAGAGCATAGAAATAATTGATTTAAAAAGCACTTTTCGTCTCATACTACTTATTTCTTGTAAAACAAATATTTCAAAAGGAATGATAAAATATAGAAGGTTTATAGTTACTCTGTATTGCCTTTTACATACTGATATGTAAAGAAAGTCTCTTATATTTTCTCATATTTTTGGGAAATTAAAAAAAAAAATACCTCAAGGTTTCCACCTTATGTCTTATTATGCTAAATATCAGTGACTTCTGATCATATTAATAAGCCATTGTGTATTTGAGATAGAAGAAGCATTCAATGTGCATAAGTGATGCTGCAAACATCACACTGATAGAATGTTTCTGAAGGCAAAACTAGTCTTGGACTTGTTAAGCAAGAGAGGCGAGTGAGCAAGTGCTTTTATTATGTCTATATATGAGTTTAAAAGTAAGGTGTTTTCCTAAGAGTCTACAGAATTCCTAGAGCCTTCAATGAATCTACTGTCCTTCTTGATCTTTGGGGCCATTGTCATGTTATGAGCCTGGCCAATTATGATCCTTCTCAATGAAGGGTGCCCTGAAATGACTTAGACAAGCTAGTTATGTCTCTTTTTGGGGAATAACTCTAACCAGAACACAAACTCACCCCACCATTTTTTTCCCTTAAAAGGCTACCACATATATTTATTTGTTTTCTGGGCAGAGTTAAATTATATAGGTAGAATGAAACACTTATTTATACATCTTACTGCTTGCAATACTGTTAAATCAATTGGTGGACCAAATTTCTGAAATAATCTTTAAAAAAATACATGGAAGGAATGTTCAATGTGATTTCTTTAAGCAGCAATTTTAAATGTAATTGTTGTTCTGAACCCATCGAACAAGCTGTCTTGTATCATCTACAAAATCTAATGTACAGATGAGATGTAGAGGTAAGTACCCTAAAAAATAAGACAGACAAAACAATTGTGACTACCCATAGACTAAGTCTGATGATTGCTTTTTAAAATAAAAATGACAATCAAAAACACCATTGAGTTTTTACTTGGCAATCCAAAAAGCCCTCTTTCAATTTTTATTTCACTTATTTCTTTTAATTAACTATGCTTAAGCAATTATCATTTTTAAAAAAGCAACTAAGGAGTTAATAAATTTATTTTAATTACACTTAAGCTAAAGTGGCATCTTAAAATAAGCTCATTAAAATTTAAAGACTTAATTTTCTACTGAAATGGATGAAACTACTTCAACCAAACTAATAAAACATTGACAAAAAAGAAGATAAATTCAAATTAGGTTGTGAATAAAATGAGAACTCTTTTCACCAGAACTCTTAATGTATTGCAAAATAGTCTAAGCTATTTTCTGTTTTAACTGAAGAACACCTTATGATGAATTAGACATGCTATGAGAAAAAGTGTTTTCTGTTTTCAATCTAATTCTCATAGTGTCTCATAGAGCAAGGTCAAAGGAGAATTTTTCTTTCAAATGAACTACATATTTTCAGAATCTAACCTAGCTACAGAAAGATACATTCTCATAAGGCTGTATGGCAAAAAGTTCATATACTGTACTTCAAACACCATTACAATAATTTTAATAATACAATCATTGTATTGTAAAAGACAGTCACGTCAATAGATACCAATCATCAAGATCAAGTTTTTACAGTGTTAGAGAGGTATACTCAGTTCTCAAAGTCTCATACTAATGTAGGAAAGCAATGATATAGATCAAAACACCATATAATGCAAAAGTCATTACAGTATATTTTATTTAAATAAATATATTTTATCTTATATATATATAATATATTTTGCAGTAAATATATCTTCCTAATTGCTTTTTACTTCAGTTAACATTAAATTCATAGAGCTCACATGCCAGGAGAGCACAGTGGTTGGTCAATGAGGAAAGACATACTAAGAGTATAATAGATAGCATGAGAAGGGTGGTCTCATGTTTAAAATTTCACCCAGATAATCCACAACAGAAATCTCCACTGGAATAAGGAAGATGTGAAGCTATTAAGAGCATTCTAACAAATGTGAGCATTGGAATTCTGTGGTTAAAACATATTTGTCTTCTTTTTTATCCACAAAATCCATGAGGCCTAGACAAGATTCCTAAGAAATGTACTGATTGTGCAGGAGCACTGATGGAATACTATTCATCTGTTGACACAATGGATAAATCAGGAGGTTACAAGTTATACCACTGACACAGGTTTGCTATTGATGATAAGGTATATTTTTTCTTTCCACTACAAGGTATTTGATTTTCATGTGTAGTCACATTTGTCTAACCCTCAATCAAAAGGCAAATAACAGAAACCTGAAATTCTTTCAGAACATACATTTGACGTGCCTCATAAAATTCATGAATGTATTTGTCTTCAGTGTTACTTGCAGGCAAAAAACTCAACATGGAGGGAGGGCACATTACCCTCCATATACATGGAGAACTCCTACTTGAAATAAGTGGAACTTGAGTATGCAGCATCTGAGCATCATCAAGTAAATTACTCTGCGTGTCAACTTCCATCGATGACTAAGGTACAGTGGATTAGAAGGAAGAAGTATCCTAAAACAAAATTTGATCAATAGCAAATCTACCACTCCTATACTCTCAAGTTCTTAAGTTTCTGGATCATGTTTATGAAAATGCCTTCCCTCTGGCTCATTCACATAATCAACACTCATATATTTATCTCTTCAATATACCTTGAGGATGGTCAAACTAGGGAGCTAAGCTACTGAACCTGTTTGACTAGGTGCCACTTTACTCAACATTCTTCTGACAAATATGAATTGACCGTTTAATATTTAACAGCTGTGAATATTCTCGCTGTCCTGATTTTGTAATAATCAGGGTAGGCTAAACATTCACTATATTAGAAACCATGCACGTGTCCCCAGACCTAGTTTTTCTCCCTAGGTCTGGTTTTTAGAATGCTGGTGATAAACCAACTCTGATTTATTATATGACCATCCTGTATGGGGAATGACTGTAACTCTAGGTATCTTTGGTCAATCTTAAGAGATATAGCAGGGGAACAGATGTGGCTCAGGTGGTTGGGCGTCTGTCTCCCATATGGAGGTACCTGGGTTCGATCCCCAGGACCTCCCGGTAAAAATTTTAAAAAGAAAAATATAGAAGGCACGTGGGCTGCTAGGTCCCGCGCGGGTGCGCCATCAGGCCCTGCCGAGCCAGGCAGCAAGGTGATGATGTAACAGGAGAGTGACATAAGGGAGAGCCAAGACAAGACGCACCGAAAAACTAGGAACTAAGGTAGCACAGGTGGCAGGACACCTCTCTCCCATATCAGAGGTCCTGAGGCTCGAATCCCGGTGAAGACAAAAGGAGAAGGATGAGAAGAGAGGGCAGGAAACAGACACAGAGAACTGCCCAGCGAATGGACACAAAAACAGCAAAAATGGGGGGCGGGGGGGGGTGGTAAAAATGATAAAAGTAAGTAAGTAAATAAATAAATCTTTAAAACAAACAAACAAAAATATGTAACAGGAGCTCTGTGAACAAATTATAGTGAGTGGCCATTAAGAGTGCAGTAGGATCTAAATCTTTTCATTTTTGAGTTTAGGCCCAATTAACATAAATCAATAATTTAGGGCATGGTATATTAAAGTTATATCTCTGAAATTACCACCACACCTAAAAATATTAAAAACATTTCTACCTTTAATGAGCTCACAAATAGGCTACTTTGTTCACATTTTATAAAAATTCATTCTCACTTTAGATAAAATCCTTCCAAAGTCAGTTCTCTTTCACCAGGTTCAATCAAAAGGAGAACTGTTTCTATCCTGAGTTTTCATCTACATAAATATTAACCACCAGTATACTAAAAGGAAAAGTACAAAGTATTATTCCTAATTCAAAACAACTAAATAAAATTGACAAAAAATAAAAGAAAAACCCTTCAAAAAGGAAAAAAAGCACAACTAAAATAGACGCAATAAACTTATGAATAGTTTCCATAAATATAATTTCCATTAGAATTAAAATTTATGCATTAACCAATGAATGATAAAACTATTCAAGGTATAGAACAATTCATTTTATTACATCCTATCGATCTATACCTGAAACTACATTTTATTAAGTTTCCATGGTATGCTAAATAACTTGCACAATGGAAAGCAATATCTAATTGAGGCACAGTCTAGTTTAACTCCCAAATTACATGTATCAGTCCATTTTGTTTTAAATCTTTAAAAATACACAAGATCTCAAAATTAGCTTTTTCTCAACCTTGATAGTGTATTTTGTATTCAGTAGCAAAACTGAAATTGGTTAAAAGTATATCCCAGCATATTATTCTCAGAGGTACTGATCAAGCTATGTTATCACAATAAGTCCTTTTACCTGAAAACTTAGATATTGCATAATTTTTTAAATGTGAAGATATCGAAAATATATGAAGTAAACTTAAAACATCCGAATAATAAAAATCAACAGTATGAGCTTATTTAACTGCTTCCAGAGCAGCACTAATCAACTTAATAAACAGTAGAGATTTAATACTAAATAGCCTTATGTAAAGTTATAAGGTCTATTTTCATTTTTCAATTCATTAAGATTATTTTTTATTTTTATGACTGAAAGGCAGCAAATTTATCTGAATTATGACTTGTAATTTTATTTGTAATGTTAAGAAATATATGCAGTTATTATCGTAGACATTGTAACTGATAACTAGGGTCCAGTGGCAAAAATCCCGGCAGGAAACAGATTTAGCAATTTAAATGTTTTATAAGTTTTTGTAATTGAGGAAACTTTTCATAATCTGACATTTGTTAAAACCACTTATTAGAAATTATGCAGCACAGTAGCTGTGGAAATATGAGCTAGCTTCACAATTATAAAGTCAGCCTATGCAGCCCTTTCCTATTGTATATGGTAGCATAAACCCCACGGCGGCCTATCAGCTAACTGGCAGGCAGGGGGCTGTTCTATTCAAAGTGAGAGATACAAGCTGCAGGGCAAAAACCTGGCAGCTCCCATCTGACCCCACAATCCCCTACTGGTGACAGCTCCAAGCTCCATGGCAAATTAGGCCTTCTCATATTACAATTGGAGAAGACAGATTCCATTAGCAGTATCTGAAATTGAGTGGAGAGCTGCACTGTTATCAGACTTGACTCATAAGCACTGCTATTAATCAGAGCTATGATAGCATTTATATATTTCAAGCTATCTGCTGCCGCTGTGATATTCTGCTACAAAGGGTTGATGGGACTTAGGAAAGTGAACAATAGAGCTTTCTGGGAAAAGCAGAGTAAATCAAGAAAGTCTATGACTTCCGCACATTCTGAAGGGATTGCGGTTTACATAAATTTTCTCCCAATTGGAGATTGAGCTCTTCCTCATCTTACACATGGGATTTAGTTGTCACTCAATGGTAACAGCTGTGAAAAGGTGAAGCGGCCCACCGCTCAGAATATTGCCTTCGCTTTTAAAGCAATTAACCCATGAACAGGAGGATACCTGGTGATATCAAAGGGATTAGGCCAGGCAGTGCATTATTAACATTTCCTTGAACTAATTCTAACTCTGACTAGCTGTCAGAAAAGACTCTATAGTCTTAAAAAAGAGTTTTTACCCTGTTTTTTCCCCTTCAAAATGAAGCGCTGCTATTAGAGCCTAATATGTCCCTCTACTTATAAGAAAATGCAAATGAACGGAGCTCTTAATATGCTTAACCAGTCTGAGTCAACGCAATTTTAATATGAGTTTGAGAGAAGTATATGATCAATTAACCAGGGATCAAGACAGATAGTCTCCTGAATGGAAATTAATGCTCCAGTACTTTCCATTCTTCTTCAACTACAAAAACTTGGTGACTATTTGTTACTTATGAATAGTTACTTCTGAAATTAGGAAGAGCTTCACATTATTCTCTATGGCAATAATCTAAAATACTCTTTGAGCTGGAAAATCCAAATGTCCCTTAAGCAAGAGATTCTGCATTCTCTAAGGTATGGCATTTTAATTTTCTATTCTTTATTGAAAGGAATTGTAGCTGAAGTTATAAGAATAGCAGACACAGTGTTCAGAATTAAGTGTTCCTTTTCCAGAAGTTTAATCAAATTAATTTTCAACAGCAACATAATGCTTATACATGTAAAAATATATAACATAAAAAATAAAAAATCTCTTAAATAAAATACTGGTACAAAACCATCAGAAGATATTTAAATATAACTGAAATTAACTATAGGTTCCTTGTAATAAGCAGATATAGTTTCAATATACCTTTAGTTATTATTAATATTCATGTATTTTAGGTAACCTGCTCGACATTAAAAGATCTCATATCTTACTGCACAATGTTAATTCGTTTTAGAAAGTCTTTTACCTAAATTTCTTGAAACAGCGCCTTTAAAAAAATTGAAAAACCATTTATTTAATGGTTAATGACTTTAAGTATTACATTATTTAAAATGAACACTAAAATTTTGACGATAAAAACTAAGAGTTTTACTTTCAATTCATGCAAGTGCTCAATAAGTAGTGTTCAATGAATGTTTCTGTAGTTGCATTTGGCCCATAATAGTTTGAAAGGATATCCTGACTCCCATGCCTGTTGAGAATATATTCCCTGTCCTGTAACTACCAAAATAAACAATTCAAGATATCACATCATCTGAGATCATCAGCAATTTCAATCTTCCCTGTGGTAGAGAATTTTTATACAATGCTATCAACATACTCCGTTCTATCTTCCAGTGACACCAGAACTTATGAAATGTAAACATACCAATATTTAATGATAAAGATTTTAGTATTCTTTCTTATTCAGTATATAGGACCAAGTTCAGTGTTTCTTAAAAAATAATTTTGAAATTCAAGCATTAGGTAGTGTTAAATGGTGCTCATACTAGTGATTTACATTACCTATGACTTTTTATTTTATAATAATAGGATTTGTACATTTCAAATAGAACAGAACACTTTAAATATCATGCTATCAAATTTAAAAATCAATTACTTTAATGGGCTTTTAGGAGAAAATCCCAGGTCCTAGGAATCACTGATTGTATTACATAATCTTAAATACACAGATGTACACATTAATAAAATGAATACTATTTCATATAAATGAAATGTATTAGATTAAACTCCCCTAACAATGTATGCTTTAAAATTCCCCTGAAGGAGACAATACATAAATACATAGAAAAACAATTGCCACAATCTTACTATTTTTAATTCAATAAACTACAGTGACACATGGAGTGTTCTATGTGCTGTTTTCCTCTTTTGCCTTCTACATTAGAGCAAAGCAAATATAAATGAGTTCTTGCCAACCATTAGGAAAGATTGACAAAAAAATGCAGGGTTAATGACATCTTACGGCTTTTAAAAGCAAGAGAAAGATGCAAGAAAAGCAAAAATTACACAGTAATTGGAAACAATGAATAAATTGTCCTTTCAATCTAAGTCATGTTTACTGAAAAAAATGGAGCTTTTTACATCAACACATTTAAACAGAAATTTGCTTTAGAAATACAATCTTTGTTTAAAAGGTACAGAAGGTCTTTATGTCCACCCCAAGAGCTAAATATAGTGAATGCTATGTGAACAATTACCTGAAAAAAACTTAAACCTGTTAAAAGAATTAATTTACTGCACACCAGTCAGCACTAATCCTTTATGTACAGTAATGTTCTCTTAAGTGATGGGTGGGGGGAGAATAAAATTGTTTCGTGGATCAAAACCCTTCAATATTCAAGAACAAAATGGATTTATGATTTGGTCTGTAAATAAATAAAGTAGTGAAATGTCCCCTAAACAAATTCTGATAAAGAAGTCAACCTGTAAAGGAATATATTTACAGTAAACCAGGACTGAAAAGAAGCCGTCACTATAATATCGTACCAAAACTGTATCCTGCTGTTGGGTTTGTGTTCACAGAAGAAAGGTTTTAAAGGTTAAGTTCAGGTCATACAACAAATGAAATTGTAACAAGCCAGCTGACATTGTATAATGTCTTCTTCCACTCAATCAATAGGCTACTGTTAGTCCTATTACCATAGAGATGGCTTCTCCTTTCTGAAGGGTGTCTATTGTTTGACAAAACAGATTTGCCACTTGAACTAGGTTGTTCCCAAAGGACGTGTACCTTGTCAATTATTTGTACTCAAAATAATGAAGTATTTTCATATTAAAATGTATGTAAGAGATAATATCGTTAGATTTTTTTTCTGAATGGAAACAACTTTTTACTTCCAAAGTACTGTATTACAAAACCACTCATATATCTAGTTTAATCTTATTAAGAGTTTTTATTTAAAACACTTGAGAGCAAGTATAAAAATTTAATCGTAAAGACTGTATAGTAAAAGAAAAGGGTCATAGGTTAGTGTGCTAATCTAAGACCTAATATAATCAAGCATAATAATAATATCATAAAACTGTGGACAATTCAAAACCAAATTATTGTCCAAAATCATCTGCATTCTGTAAAGATAAAGATTTTTGCATATGATTTTTAAAGTGGTTCTCATGTGGAACAGCATCAACAATTATTATGTTGAAAATCATGGAAAGGTTTTAGAAAACTAATCACTTTATTTGCATAAGAACTATTTATATCTACATAGCATTTAAAATATGTTTGTTATATAAATGATCTAAATACAAGTATTGGTTTTATTAAAATGTCTTTGTTTTAAAATATTTTTTGAAAATTAATAACTCATACATTTGATATAAAACAGGTAAGCTCTAAATTTCAAGCTAGATGTTTAAGAATAAAAAATATCAGTTTTTTTCCTCTATGTAAATACTGGCAGACCTAATTATAAGAGGAACAATTCTAATAAAAATTATTCTAACCACTTAGGAAAAGAAAGTATTCAGAACACTGATCAAGCAGAGATGTAATTTTAAACATCTCAAACTTCACTAAAGATTTGGCTTTAACTAATAACCAGTAACACTGAAATTGAAACAAGTTAAATAACATAGATAAAAATTTAGGAAGTGATCAACAATTATCATATCTGAATCCAAAAGCTTTCGACAAAGAGATTTGAAAGTAAATTTTAGTATTATAATTACCTTTCCATAAATAATAAAGAGAATTTAGAAAGAATTTAACTAAAGGGAAATAATAAGACCTTAACACAATAAAAATTAGTCTCCAAAAATGACATCTGAAATTATTTCTATCCAAATTATAATATATTTACATACAGAAACTATTTTTTTAATAAAATCTGCAATCATTTTTGGAAGAAGTATTTTGATTTGGTTCTTCCTTTTGCAGAAAGTAGAATTTGTATTTTCCACTATAATACTCTTAGGCATTAAGAATAAGGAAACAGAAACATCAAAGACAAATGAATTTACCAATATCCTAAACTAATGACCAATTTTTAAAAAATGAAATAGGCTTCCAAACCAAAAAAGTCTTCCATCAAAAAAGTGGGGTCTGATTTGCATACCTTCAATAGAACTATAATGGAATAAAGTGAAACCTTACTGAAAGCACATTCGAAATTGATTTCCTCGGTTAATAGACTTATTTAAAAATATATACATGTTAATATTTAGAATATGAACAGCACTGGACCTGATAGGCAGTTGCCTATCAGCAATGCTGTGAGTAATTAAATGATATTTATCATTTATGAAAAGATGAACTTCATATTGTTGAATTTAACTGGCCCATCTGCATCTTCATAAAATGACAAACCTCATTAGTTCTGCCTAACCAGAGAATTGCGATAATGAACTGGTGACACCTTCACGCCATTGTATGAAATGGGACCAACTGTGTAATGATTTGAGGTGGCAAATGCCTATGAAACTATTGTAAATTTGAAAAAGTGAAATCACATGAGTTAGGAAAACCATTTAAACAACAAAAGATTCTTTTAAAAATGTTTGTACTTGGGCCATAAGAAAGCAACATTTCCAATTATTCAAAATTAATTTTAACTCATCAACTACTTTACCTGAAAACAGTGAAAAAAAGTAACGATGCAGCTACTGCTCCAAATAAGCCACAGAGAAGATTGACTCGGTAGGCAATTGAACCAAAAGGAAACAGAACAATTGCCAGTTTAGCCACCAGAGTGAACAGAGGATAACCAGGAGGATGGGCAACCTACAGAAAAAATTAGCAACAGTTAGAAGGTTTTCATCTAATAAAGGAAAGAATCCCACCGGCTTTAATTGAAAAGTAACTCTTTTCCCAGGCAGTATAAAGATTAAGAGCCAGGGACTAAATGTTTGAATAGTGGTTTTCTGTTGTAATCTTCTTGTGCCAATACAAACAAATATTTTCTTTAGTGGATTTGGAAGCACCTATCAAATGGTGCGTCACCTAGAGAAAGGATGACATATTTCATTGCCAGTTCTTAAGCAGTTTATTCTCTGGGTTCACAGTACATTAGGGTCACTTAAAAGGCTATTGGAAAAAAGCAGTTTCCAAAATATTGTATTGGTTAGAAAGTTGAAAGACCACACTACTATTGGATTACCACCATGCTGACAGTCCTAAGGTCCTGCCTAAAGGGATCAAGCACCATAATAAAGTTTATTAAATAATAAACTTATTAAAACTGTTAACCCGATTTATTTTATTCTCCACAGCTTATATAAAATTTGGGGTGATAAGTCAGCTACTGTATATATAGTAAAGGCTTTACTTTATAATTTAGTTTAATTGGATTTAAAACTTAAATTGTCACATACAGTACTTATAAGTTAGTAAAAACTAGGGTTTGAAAACAAATTAGTCTACTTTGTTCCATGCTTAATTAAACTTTCTTAATTCCTAAAACTGTTAATGAGAGCATTGATTAAACAATAAAACTAATACTTACTCCAAGCTCATATGCGGCTGTGATCAGTTCCCCTGTGAAAAAATAATGTAAAACCAATAATTACTATTAGAAAATGACACTCCTCCAAAGTTTTCAAAATCCAAATGCTTGCATTGGGGTTTTGCATTAATTTGACTGGATAAAACTGCAAATCTGAGAGACTTAGCATGAAATAATACAAGAATATTTTCTCACTTAGGTTTTTTTTTTTTTTTTTTTTTTCCTCTTTCTCATAATATTTATTTTTAGTGATGCATATCAGTCATACATTATCATACATAAACTTGAAGTCTAGAGAAAAAAATCACAAACTTTGAAAATAAAGGGGCATAACTTCTACAGTGGTCTAATAGCCACATCTCCAACAGAAACTTAGGTTTTATTGAACAAACTACCTTTGGTAGTTTTTAATAGCTGGTCAGTGGAAATATAGGTGAATTTAGGTTTTTAAAAATATTTAAATATTTTCCTAGTAAGTTGTATTCACTTGCAAATATACACTTACTGTTATAGAACATTAGTATAATATACTGCACTGAAGAATTTAGGACAAAACTATCCATAGATGCAACTTTATGATATGTAAAATGTGCAGACATGTGGTTTGTATACTTCATAAAGTGCCATATCATCCTAACACAGGCATTTGGATAAGTTTTCTATATTAACTACACTGGGTATCTTAAAATGATTTCCAATCATTTATTAATTCCTGTCATTTTGGTAAGCTCTGACTACCATAATACATTTTTAAGCCATCAAATCATTTTATTATTTACATAGCCCTCCTTTTTAGTTCCTCACCATTAGTAATTATTTCTAAAATTATGATGAAGTAATTCAATGTCTATTTGTTAAACAGTATTTTAAGCATCCAGAGCACAGGGACTATTTCTGTAGAGTGTACAATCAAGTAGGAAATTAATCCATATAAATTGATGAATGATTTGTGAAAGTTACTATTACCTTTTAGGAAACATATTAGCATCCATTTTCTATCCTTCAATGGATATCAATACATGTAATTTCTTGTCCTGGCTACGGATTAGTTTTACCCTCTCAGATCTGGACTACAGTGATAGGTTAGTTCTGTCTCAATTCATCTTTGTACTGAAATCACTTATTCCCGAATCCTCCCATCCTCTACCTCCAAAAATCATCCGATCAAATTCCTAGTCTAAAACTTCTTGATGGCTACTCTGCTGTCCATATTTCTCAGTATGACAGCCAAGCTCTCTATGGCTTCCAAGTCCATTTGCTGGGTTATATCCTATGTTCACTCCAGTCAAACCTGATCAGGCACTGTTCCTCTAGGGTGTTCCTCTTTTGCATGTCTTATCACTCATTTTCTCACCCTGGAATATTTTCCCCAGTATCTCCATCCCTCCTCCCCAAATCCTTCAAAGTCTAGTTAAATTGTCAGTTCTTCAGTGACACCTTCCCTCACACATCTCCTACCTCCCCCACCAGAATTAATCACTTCCTCTTTCTCCATAGAACTGCCAGAGCTTCCCTATTTAGCACATACTTAGATTGCCTTATATTCTGGTTTTCATTTCTGTCTCTCCCATTAAGTTAAAACCATTACCCTATCCAGTTTAGGATCCTGTCAAAGACATCACCACCTCTCCCAGCTCTAGCAACACAGAACCCAAATCAAGTCGGGCACATAAGGGTTGACAAAAAGACCTATCACATTGTCATCTTCCTTGCTATTCAGACACCTTTATCTCAGGTGAGTGACTGCTTGGACGCTCCAAAATGGTACCCAAAGACAGCTACTGCTCACCTAAATCCATTACTTAAGGACATCTTTTAAGTTTTCTGGAGATATTTAAGAGCTCTTTGGAAACCAAAGGTACTTTTTATATCGTAAATACTTCTTTTTTAAAGAAAATATTTAAAAAGACTAGTTCCCCTTTTTAACTACTGTCAAGGATATGGTTTTATAGTTTCACTCCAGGATAGGTTAGATCTTATAAAATGTCTACAGTTCTCAAAATTGTTCAACATAATATTTTCTCTTATTTCTGTAGGTGGTAGGAAGTATATAAAAGTTCTAAATTTCAAGGTCACTTTCATTTTCCTCTGTTTAGAATCAATGTATTACATTTAACATTAAGAAAAACAGAGTATTTTCTCTAATTTCTTTTTACCATTAAAGAGTCAATATGCCATTATTCTTTGTTGGAGTTCTATTGGTATAGAGATAAACCTGGAATGTTACAAACTTCCATCATCTATTATCAAATGTTAAACAAAAATACAGATAGAAGAGATGCTGCTTTCGGAGCCTATAAATGTATTCTTGATAGAGTCAAAGGGAAATCCGATTTTCAAAATTTAATGTGATAAGAGGAAGGAAACAGTAAAAACAAAAACAAAACAACAGAGACCCCTGGGTCCTTGCTTTCTCCCAATCCCTGTATACTAGGCTTTCCTCAAAGTTCTGCAACTACCTGCATCAGAATTACCTGGGTGCTTTTCAAAAATATTCCTTGACCATACCACAAACCTACCTAAGCCAATAAAACCCTCTGGTAGTGGGGCTCAAGCTCTCCTGGCAATTCTGAAATACATTCATGCTTTTTCTGGGATGCAAATGGGTAGAGAGCTCAGAGCTGTCCACATAGGCTTTACAAAAGCTAGTTTCCTTTATATTATACGTTTTATAGTAAGTATACGATTATGTTCTCATAGCAAGTCTGCTAAAGATAGTATCTTCCAAATATATAAATACATACATACAAGCTAATTTATTTCCCCCAAGAATAACAAATAGAAGTAAGGTATAGATTCCCACCCTTCCCCCAAAGTAGCTTGGACATTCCCAGCCTTAAGTAAATCAAATATGTGTGTCAAGCGATGTAAAAAATAATTTTGGCAAGGCCACAAAATATGATGGAAAATAAGTTAACACTTATCGGGAAGAAGAATGCATGCTTTATACTGGTTTTGTGATGGGTTCTGTTTATTGATAAGAAATGTATTTCATAAATACAATTATTCAAGAATAGTATGTTTAACGTTTAAACAAAATTATCAAAGACATGATTATACAAATTTTCCACACTGGCATATACTTGGAAAACAGTTTATTTACCACTCCCAAAAATGAACATAAAAGTATTTTAGAAGCAACCACTTATTTAACACCAAGCTAAACAAATCAGAACACCTAAAAAATTTCATAATCAACATAAATATATAACACTATTCTTCTGGGAAAAAAATAAAATACAGTTTTAATAGAGGCAAGGCAACAATCTTCGATTTTAAATAAACCTTAAATATCACTACATATGTGAAGGTGGATATAAGAAAGAATTTCATGAAATTTTTTGACAGAGTAGAGGTTAAGAAAATATGTTGTAAGTCAATCTACTTGGGTTCTTGCGCTGACTGCCCTAATTACAAGCAGTGTGACTTTGGGCATAGCTTAGCCTCAGTTTTCTCATCTATAAAAGGAAGATAATAATAGTACCTACCTCATAGGGGAGCTGGGAGGATTAAATAAGACAATCCACGCAAAGCACTTCAAACAGTGCAGGGCACATAGTGTTCAATAAATGCTAACTATTATTATTCATCCCATACCCATGTGTCAGACTCAAATATTTGTGATAAGTAGCTGTCAATCTAATGTCTGAGTAATGCTCTCCAATGTCACAACTCTTACAACTATAAAGTTATTTCTATTGCTTAATAGAAACCTTGGAAACACAATAACTCCATTCCCCACTACGCTAATGAAGCACTACCCCTATTTGTTCAACAGGACCTGAAAGAAAGAGGAAAACGAACGACTTGAAAATGAAACATCAAAGGTCCTCAATGTGGTGGGCAGCCTGGAAGATGGCCCCCAAGGAAACCCAATTCCTGGTATTCTCATGTAATCCCCTCCCCGAGTGTGGACTAGATTTACTGACTCACTTCCAGGATTAAAATAAGGAAGAAACAAATGGGATATCACTTCCCAGGGAGGCTGCCAGACTTAGGTACCAGATCTCTCACTCTGAGAGAAGTTAGCTGTCCTATTGAGAGGCCTGCCTGGAAAAGAAGTGATATCTTCAGCCAACAGACACAGGAGTGAGCTTGAGGGGGTTCCTTCCCAAACAGAGCCTTGAGATGTCTGCAGACCTGGCCCATACCTTGATAGCAATATCTTCCACAGACCCTGAATCAAGGCTATCCAGCAAAGCCACACAGAGATTCCTGATCCTCAAAAACTGTGAGATAATAAACGTTTGTTTTAAGTGGATATATTTTGGGGTAACTTGCTATGCAGTAAAAGTAACTAATTACATCTAGTTTCTCTAGTCTATAGATTCACTACCTTAAGTTATACCACCAGCCTGACAAAATTACTGGTTATTAAGTATTACTGGATAGTCACTAAGTTGGCAGAAAAACAAAATCTGGATCTTTTGAACAATTAAGCATAGCGTTTGAAGTGACCCATAAGTCATGCTTTTCTTTTTAAGAGAAGCATCTTGCTTTAAGCCTCATCTGGCTTCTAGTCTTTTAAGTGTTCTCCCCCAAATATTCTGCATTCCTTCTCATTATTCAGGTTTCAATTTAGGGGGCTTTCTTGACAAGACATTCTGAAGTACCCAGTATCCATTCCCACTTTCAACCACATTTCCCTCTGTCCCCGTAATTTATCATCACTTAATATACAGTTTGTGTATTGTCTATCCCCGCAGTAGAATACTCTGCACGAGACATGTTCGCCACTATTGTATTCCTTTTTGTCTGGAACACAAGGACTCAATAAATAATATTTGTGGACTACAAGAATGGAAAGCAAAAAATCCAGGACCAGAAAAACGATCTGAGGAAGCGGAGTGGTCAAGTCCCTTCAGGCGAAACCAACAAACCTCGTCTCGAAAGCCTGAGAACTAAAGAAATCAGAATTAACAAGAGTGAAGACACAAGTTGGTTCTGGAACGCAAAACTCTGTGCCGGGCACAGGCAGGTGGAGAGCCCGAGCTGTCCTACTGAGGATAAGAGACAGGCAGGTGGAGAGTCTGAGCTCGGACCTACTGAGGAAGAGAGACCCCTCTTTCTGTAGAGTTTGGGGGTCAGACGCAGCCTTCCCCACTCCAAGACCGGGGGAGGGCGGCAGGAGGCACGACCCTGAGAGTACTTTACCCGAGTCTCCCCCCGGCACCGAGGGGGGCAGCGTGAGGGTGAACACGGCCGCCACGGCGGCGAACACGGCGGCGCTACCGCAGAGGCCCCCGGAGCGCCGCGGCCCCGCCCGGGGTGCCCGCCTCCGGGCCCGGGCCCCGCCGTCGCCATGGACACCCATGGGCCAGTGGAAGCCGGGGAAGTAAGAAACTGCGGGCCCCAAGACCTCGGTACAGCAGGGAGTTTCCCGGGCGAGAGGCGAGCACAGCCCGCACGGCAGCCGCGGCGACTTCCGCGCCCAGCCCGCGCAGGCCGGACAGCACCCTCCTCCGCGAGGGCGGGGGGAGGCGATGACGCCAGGCCCAGCAAGCGCCAGCTTCGGAGTGTTTCCCAGGAACGCACAACGCGTTGGGGTTTACAAGCTTACAGTGTGCTTTAAAGCAACTAATTTTGGAGGGAAGCGTTTTCTTAAGGAAGTGAGACTGGCCACAAGCTTACCGTTTCTATGACTATTTCCCCTTTTGGTACTGACTTGGTCGGTTCTGTTAGAGACAGAAGCAGGGTCGAAAACCGGGAGCGAGGAAAGGCCGCTCCTGCCATCTGTGGTGTGGGGTGGAACTACACAGGAGGGCCCAATAGTTTATTAACAGCATGTATAAAGTAAGCCAATAAATACGTTAATCGTATGTGTTTACTACGATTAATTATGTAAGTCGCGTGCTAATTATTAAGTTGCTGAGTAATTTTCAGAGAGGTTAAAATAAGAGTTTATTTTGCGTTTTCTTATAGCAGGAGGAAAACACCATTGATGAGCTTGGAAGCTTTCGTTTCTGTATTCATACACATAAAATCTCTCCTATTCTAATAAAAGGGGAAGTAAAACACAGATATTGTACTTTCCTTAGCTGCTACGTAAAAAAGAATGAAGACTACTGGACAACCATGGCGGACTCGTAGTAAACTTTTTAAGCAAGAACATTTTACATTAATATAGCACTTATTTGGGAGTGGATAGGAGGAGGGCAACTTCCATGGATACATCTCAGAATACACTAAAAATGAGCAACAATCAAAAATGGGCTGAATGCAATCTGAAAGGAACCTGGTGCTTTAATTATAGAGTAACATACAGCTGCATTGATTGGTAGTCATTGTGCCAGCCTACCTTAGTCTTTTTCAGGTAATTATGCAATACTTTCCCAACTATATTTTGAGTTCCTGGAACGCAGGGCCTGTGAGGTAGGCTGCTTCTAAAATGGCTCCCAGTGATCCCAGCCTCTTGTGTGTGGGCTGGATTTAGTGACTTGCTTCTATCCAATCAAATAAGGCAAAAGTGATGGATGACTTCCCTGTTGCTGGCACTTCCTCTCTTGCCTTCTCTCTTGCTCCTTCTGAGGAAGCCATCTATCATGTTGTGAACTTCTCCATATGACTTCATATGACAACCCATTTATTAATTCCAGTCATTTTGGTAAGCTCTGACAAGCCCAATGACCTGTGAGAAACTAATCCTGCCAACAGCTATGTGAGTGAGCTAGGAAGTGGCTCTTTCCCCTTTTGGGCCTTGAGATGATGGTAGCCCAGCCAACACCTTCATTGCAGTCTGAGATTGCAGCCTGAAGCAGAGGACCCAGGACGCCTTAACCAATTGCTGTCTTACAGATATTGTGAGATGATAAATGTCGTTTTAAGCCACAAAGTTCTGGGGTAGCGTGTTACTCAGCAATAGATATCTAAGAGAGACTGTCTTCTTGTCTTTACGGAAAAAGCATGCCAATGAAGAATACTGATTGGGTCAAACATAGTCTTCTTTCCCTTTTTATCTATTTCATTTTTTGCTAATGAGCTTTATAAAAAGATGAGTTTTTATTATGGAAAATTACTCTCAAAAGAGCATAATCTGCTGTCCATGTTTGGGAAAGTAGAGATCAGAAATGGAAGTGAAAATTTGGGAGTTGTTCACGTAGGTATGATAGGAATGAATAAGTTGACAAAGGTATAGTGCAGAGAGAACAAAGTTGAGGTCAAACTTTAAATTATATCTTCATTTAAGTAATGGGAGGAGAATGAGGAGAGAACAGCAGAAGAAATAATAGTGAGATGTCACAGGAAGCTAAGGAAGAAATCCTGTTAATGGAGTATGTGCAGTCAGAGTGTCATAAAGTGGTGAGGGACAATAAAGAGGTGCACAACTAGGCTTTCTGGGCCCTGAGTTTATACAATTTGGCTAATCCTCTTTAAGCAAAATAATACAAAACTTCAGACACAAAATGAGGTAAAGGCCTTGTAAGGACCCATGCTAGCTAGTGTGGAGCCTTCAAGCTGAATTAGTTTCCTGGTTAATCTCCTTTGAGGATGAAGCTCTGTTCTCTGTGTATCCAACTTTACGTCTCAGTAGCATCTGAGTATTGTCTCCTCGCTGAAGAACTTTGTTCTCTGGGCTTCAATGACAACATACTCCTTTGGTTTTCCTTTTATCACTGGACTCTCCTCTTCTGGCTTCACTTCTGTCAGACCTCCAAATATTTGAGTGCACTAGGGCTTAGTTCTAGACTTCTCTCTCTTTCTGTGATTATTTTATTGAATTATTTCCCAAGATTTTTTAAACTGAAGATTTAAATTATAATAGAGGCTAATGGGATGGTTAAGTCCATGTGTAAATTTTGCTATGATTGTGGTGTCCAGTTGTTTGGTCAAGCAAGCACTGTCCTGATTGTTACTCTGAAGCTATTTTGTGGATTTAAATCATTAGTCCATTGATTACATCTCTGGCTGATTACATCTACAATCAACAAAGGAGATTGCCTTCAGCAATGACAGTTACCTTGTCCAATCAGGAGAAGGCCTTAATGGGAGAACTAATGATTTCAGCAGTCAGAAAGAAGAATTTCTATCTCACCTTCAGCCACCCAGTTTCTTCTTGGGAATTCATTGAAGCCTTTATCGTTGTTACCAGCTTGTATCCTGCCATATTGGAATTAGGACTTTCCAACTCCTATAGTCACATGAGCCAATTCCTATAATAAATCTCATAATATTTACATTATATATGTATATAAGAGTATATGTATAGATGTGTGTGTGTGTGTGTGTATACATATATATATATAGTGTTGGTTCTGTTTCCCTGGAGAACCTGACCAATACAGCTGATAAATATCAATACCACCCCCCGAAACTTCTCCTTTAAGCTGCAGAATTTTCTTTCTTTTTTATTTTTAATTTTTAACCCAAATGCCCCTTGATTTCTCCATTTCTATGTCTAACTAACATTTCAAACCTGTAAGACTTTGTCTGTCTCATTTCTACTGTGTATCCATAGAGCCTAAAATGGTACCTGCACAAAGTAGGTGTTTAACAAGTATTCAAGTGATGAATGAATAAATGAAGAGTGAGGGACCATTGGTGTATCTGTGTGGAATTGCATTTAGCTCTTAGAGTAACAGGGACCCTGCTACAGTAGCTTATTCAAACTAGTCTTTATTCTCTTCTGTAAAAGAAGTCTGGAAATAGTCTGTCCAACACTGGTTGGCAGCTCTCTGATGCTCTTAAGGAAAAGACGGAGGGCCTTATATTTCAGCGTACATCCTCAATGTCATTTCCTGGTCCAGGACGACTGCTAATGCTCTAGGCATTGCTTCTGTATTTTAAAGAAGAAAGAGAAAAGATGAGAAGAGACATGCATGCCCTGTCCCTTTAAAGTGTTCTGGAAATGCCATTCCATAATTCTGCTATAGCTCATTGACGACAATTGAGTAACATTGCCAATCCTAGGGGCAAAGGAAGCTGGGAAATCTACTCTTTCCTACTAGACACATTGTCCAGGATTCTATTAATAAAGGAAGAAGGGGAGATGTTGGGAGGCAACTAGCAGGCCCTGCCATGGTTGTGTTTAGTGACCTGGAGGTATTTGAACTTTGAAATTTCAAGAAGTCAGTGTCTTTAGAGTAGTAGATATGGAAACCAGGTAACAGCGGGTTAAGAAAGGAGGGAATAGAAGACGTGAATATAGAATACATTTATAAGAAGTTTGTCAGTCAAGAGAAAGAGAGAAAGAGTAGGGAATTCATAGGGATTGAAGGGTCAAATGAATTGTGTGGGTTTTTTATTTTTATTTTTTGTTCTTTGCAATCCAAGGATGTGGTTGGAGAGAAATTCTGATGGAGTAAAGATGTACAGAAGGTTTGAGGGGATAGAACCAAGGAGAAAAGAAGAGGAGAGATGAAAATGGAAAATATTAGAGGTAAAAGAGAGGGAATTTCAGGTAACATGTGGCAGCTGGACTTATCCTGGGGCAGAACAATAAAAAAGGAGAATTACTTTTATTTTTATTATTTATGCTCTGCTTCATTTCACAAAGGATTAAGATAGCTATTATAATATATAAAATAAGAAAATACATATATCAATCAGGGTTCAACCAGAGGAACAGAAGCAATAGGAGATATATATTACAGCATTTATTGCAAGAGATTGTCTTACAAAACTGTGGGGCCTGGATAGGCAAGTTTGAATTCCAAAGGGCAGGCTATGTCAGGAAAGGCAGGCTGGAACTCTTGGACATGGACAAGTGGAATTTCTTCTTCATCAATTCTGCTCTTAAGGCCTTTCAACCGATTGAATTAGGCCCACCCAGATTATCTAGGATAATTTCCTTCTCTTAAAGTCAACTGATTATGGACTTCAGTCACATCTACAAAATATCTACCTTCACAGCAACACCTATATTAGTGGTTGGTTAAATAACTACAAATAGTAGCCTAGCCAAGTTGACACATCCAAAGAACATTATCATATATATAAAATGCAAAATCAAGGCCAGGGAAATTACAGATTAGAGATAGAACATCAAGGTCAAAGGAAAGTGAATACATAGATGTATGGGCCTATGGTATCTCAGATTTGACCCTGGGGGTCTTGAAAGCCAAATGAAAACGGAAACAGGATCATTTGTGTGGTCTCTCAGTTCCCCAGGGAAGGCAAAAGCTTTCTGCACTTTCTTGTGGCCAGAACCTAGCCTCTGCTGACACCTAAAGGGGTAGATCCTCATCACTGCTGGGTGGAGATGGGTGTCCAGCTCCCCATTAGGCCTCGACTGATGCCTCTCTAGCTAGGAGGGGTAGGGGTTCCTCATCACTGCTCCCCGTGTGGTTCCATTGATGGGGGTGGGGATGGGGTGGCCTCCTTTGTGCTGGGTGCTGGTGAACGTTCCCTCCTCTGATTCCATTCTAGCAGGAGTTGGAGGGGTACCTTGTTACTGTTGGGTAGGGGTGAAAGTCTAGGCTCCCCACGTGGTCTCCTTTTTAAATTTTTTCTTAGAATTAAGAGTAGCTTCACAAATGTTAATGCACTAAAGTTTACCTAAAAATTGTAATTTAGAAATCATGCCAAAAAACTCACTTTATATAAAGACAAATGTATCTTAATCTTACCAATATCTGTAAAATTTAATATTAGAAACTTGAAGACTCAGTACCACAAATCCCTAGAATACTATCACAATAGACTGTCAACAATAGGACAATATAAGAAGACACAATCATCCCTGTTAAATGCCTTAGAAAAACAATTTCAAACTTTAAAATACACCAGTAATCAAAGGAATTTGAAGTAAACAGAGAAGCCATTTTTTATCTTTCCAATTGGCAAATGTACTTAAAATTTTAAAACATATGTAGATAGTATTGGTGATAAAGGAATTTGGTATAACATTTTAGAGGACAATTTAACTATATATATAAAAATCTGTAAGATATTCATAATTGACCTGGAATTCTTAGTAAACATATGGAAATATGTTCAACATCATTAATAATCAGAGAAAAGCAAATGAAAACCACAATGGGATACTATACACCTACCAGGATTGCAAAAATTAACATTAAATTATAGGTAATGTTAGCAACTATGTGGAACAACAAAAATGTTAGCAGGAGTATAAGATATACAATCACTTTGGAAAACACTTAGACAATTTTCTAGTAAAGATGAAGGTGTTCAGAGCTTATAAACCAGCAAAATTTATATCTAGTGAAGCCAGGGGACAAATGCAAACTGTTCAAAGTAGTACAGTTCATAATAGCCCCAAACCAGGAACAACCCAAATGTCCACCAACAGCAGAATAGATAAATAAATCCCAGTATAGTCACTCAGTAGATTACTGTACTATGCAAAAAAGGCAATGAACAAGCTATAGCTGCCATGCAACAATAAGGATGACTCTCACAAACAAAATATTGAGCAATAGAGAAAATTATGAAAGAATACAAAAATAGAATGATGGTAGCTATATCAAGGTCACAAGCAGGCAAAACTAGACTATATTTTAGATGCACATCTATAAGGCTTAAAACTATAGGAAAAATAAGAAAATAAGCGTGCTATTGGCTTCATAGACTGAGTTGGTTGCATTACCTCCTGTTCAATTTTTTGGAAGAGTTTGAGCAATTTTGGTATTAAATCTTTTTTGAATGATTGGTAGAATTCACCTGTGAAGCCATCTGGTCCTGGGCTTTTCTTTTTTGTTAGGTTTTTGATGACTGTTTCAATCTCTTGTGACTGGTTTGTTGAGGTCTTCTGTTTCTTCTTGGGTCATTGTGGTTGTTCATGCATTTCTAGGAATTTGTCCATCTCATCTATGTTGTCTCGTTTGGTTGGCATACAGTTGTTCATAGTATCCTCTTATGATCTATTTTATTTCTGTGGAGTCAGTAATAATGTCCCCCTCTCATTATGACTTTATTTATTTGTGTCTTCTCTTTATTTTTCTTTGTCAGTCTAGCTAAGGGTTTATCAATTTTGTTGATCTTCTTGAAGAACCAACTTTTGGCTTTGTTGATTCTCTCTATTTTTTTTTTTTTTTAAGATTTTATTTATTTATTCATTTATTCCCCCCTTGCTGCTTGTGCTCACTGGGTCAGCTAACCAGGCCACGCAGGCGGGCTTGCCTTCACCAGGAGGCCCCGGGAACCGAACCCGGGGCCTCCCATATGGTAAACGGGAGCCCTACTGATTGAGCCACAGCCGCTTCCCATCTCTATTGTTTTTTTAACTGAAAAAAAAAGTTTAATTCATTAAGGAAAAATACATGTATGCAACTAGTAACATAGCATCAAAATATATACAGTAAAAAATCCCTGAAATACAAGAAGGCATTGACAAATTTATCAATAAAGCAAAGGAATTTAGCATGGCCCTCTATATAATTATTATATCAAACAGTGAAAAAACAGTTATGATATACAAGATTTAGAAAATTTATTAATAAGCTTGATGTAATCTTCTTATATTGCACTTAACTATTAGAAAATGTATACATAAAACATTTAGGAAAATTGGCATATGGTAGGTACTGCTTTAAATTTTTTTGGATGTATGAATGGAGAGAAGGAACAAGAGAACGAAGAAAGGAAGGAAGGAAAGAAGGGAGGAAGGAAGAGGGGAGAGGGAAGGAAGGAAAGAGAGAGAGGGGGACAGAGGGAGGGAAGGAGGGAAGGAGAGAATGAGGAAGGAACTAAGGGAGGAAGGGAGGAAGGGAGGAAGGGAGGAAGGAGATGGGCAGGAAGAAAGGAGGGAGAGATAAAGAGGAATGATTGTGTATTTCTACCCTAAGAAATGGATGTATGTAATTACAAAACATGTATATATAGGAAGAGGAGTTTACACATATTTTCATACTCTAACATTTGCATTATTTTTTCAGCTGTGTGAGAAGTGTTACAGGAACATTCTGGATTTCTAGGTTCTTGGCTATATTGCAAGAAAGAATTCAGAGATGTGCCAGTTTAATAAGGCCAGTAGAAAGAGTTTATTAAGAAACAAGAAAAGAAATAGTACACACCCAACACATGGGTGTGGGTGTGCTAACAGGTGAGATGCATAATGTGGGGCTCCAGGGTAGGCCTTTTTAAGGCCTTTCCTCCTCCTCTTTCCCCATATTAAGGAGGGATCTCAGCTATTTTCTGTCCGGATTCATTGCCTTTCTACCTTCACCCATTAGTTTTCAGGGAAACAGTGGAGAGGCTTTTCTATTTGGAGTTATCTAGGGCTTTTGAGTGCTGGAGTTTCGAATGGGACCGTGTAACCAGGGTCTTGGTGGGCTTTTCAGCTGTAATGGTTGTGGCTTTGTTCTTGAGCATCTGCCTTCCTCAGGGGGTTTCTGGGTGGGGTCTTGTGGCTATGTTCCAACCAGTGGGGTCCCAGATGTTACGGCTTTATTCTGACCAGCCACCTTCCCTCATTTCCTATACTACCCTGCTTCAACTCCCCCCTCATAGAGTTTACATCCTTATTCTTAAGGGGAGCTGAAGGACAAGTCATTCTTCTGTAGCTGCTTCCTGGTGATTAGGGGCAGTAGTCCCTGCCTGATGAGGTGTGAAACTCTCTGGCTATTCTACTGAGGTTGAGGGAAGGTGGATCCAGTACCGTGGTTAGAACTGGATAAAATCCCTGCATGACTAATAACTCATTCTGGAAGGTGTTGATACTTAGAATTTTGAAGATACATGGTCTTACTAAAAGAATAAAGAAGATGATGGAAAGTGGCCCCCAAAACAGGGCCAGCCATGACATACTGGGCCATGGGAGTGAGAAACGCCAGGTGCCTCCAGAGGCTACATCCCCCCCCCACCAGGTTGATGGGCTTGATCTTTTAGGTTTCAAATGCTGTCTAGGACTGTTCTGGAGCAATTTACATAGAAACAGCATTCCTCCTTGAGGAACAGGCAGGTTCCTCCCTGTGCCACTGTTAACATGTTTAGACTCTGCAATTTTGCAGCACCACAGTGGCAAGGGAGTCTATTTGTTGTCTAAGGGCTTCTAAGTCACCGCTAGTTTCTTCTATGCTGTTAGTTAACTCTAGGGAGAGATTGTAGTAGACCTGCTGGGTTTGATACAAACTGCCAACCCCAGTTCCCACAGTGGTGGTTATGCCTAAGACATGCCTAGGAGAGGGCTGAGGAGAGGAACTGCCCTAGTCATAAACTCACAAAGATAATGTAGGCAACAACAAGACAAGCATATGGCAAGCAAAATAAAGACAGTACTTAAGGAAGCCATTTTTATATCTTATAGACACATTTATTAATTACTTAGAAAACGACAAGTTTACCAAGGCTTTTTAACATGTTAAATATCCATCTGCATATGATCTAGAAGAGAAGAGATATTATCATATTCATCAAGTATATAGGTATAGCACTTAATACTAGTTAATGCACAGTTCTTCTTTGAGCTGCAGTTAATATATCTAAGCTCTAGATTTGCAATACCATACATGTTGTCTCTCTTTGGGAGAAAGCCATAATGTCAATTGTATTTGTTTAAGTTCTACTCACATTACTCTGGTAATAATTGCTCCACTTGGTAGGTCCTTCACACAGCCAGTATGCTGCAACATTATTGATCCTGAAGAGGGCAGGAAGGTAGGCTCCAATGTTTCACCAGCCTGATACATAGTGCCTTTTGGCACTATGAAACCGAACCAACCTAGAGGCAATATCCATTGTAAATCTAGCAATATTGAGCCATCACTGGCTGCCACAGGAGTCTGAAACAGCAATGTACTTTTCATCCACTTCAGGAGCATGACCAGAGATGTGGTAGAAACTTTTATTGTTTTAAGGTTCGTAGTGACTGATCTAGCCAGTAACTCAAATGTAGAGGCACTGCAGGGTACTGGAGGCCCAGTTTGAATGCACAAGAGTTTGCAATACTGATGTCTATCTCTTTTAATTTTTATATACTTTCTAAATACTTCCAGTGCAGTTTATAGCAAATTAAATGAACTTAACTCTTTTAGTACTTTACTTTTTACTTTTACACCTTTACTATGATTATGTTAACTAACAGTTATTTTTCTTTAGCAGTACAGGGGGGGAAAAAACTACTTTCTGCATTATTTTATGAAAACCTTAGATTCCCAATGGAATCAAGATCATCTTTCCCTAACTACCACTTTAATATGCAGATTGATGTGGCCTCTGACAGGTTTCTCTGTTATGAAGTTACTGTCATTAATATCAATTTAGGTTCCTATTTAATAATGGCTTCCTGGAATTATCCATTTAAATATTTCAACTTAGAAAATGCTTTTGAAACTTATTTTAACCAACCATAATCACACAGATTACTTTTACCTTTACATAAACTTATTAAATTACAGTTAGCAACCAAAGAAATTTACTTTTATCCATATAAGTCTTGTCTTACATCCTTCATTCTGTTCTGTGAAAACTAATCATTTCAGTTTAGGACAGATCTAGATTTTCTTCTTTAACTTAGTCTCATTAAACATGAACTGAACCCTATAAACCTAGGGCGATTACACCCAAGCTAAGTAAAATTGGAACAATTATAGTTGATGCTTTTTTCCCTTCCTCCACAGGAGGCTAAAACCTGTTTTTAAAAAATAATATTCTAAAATTGTGAATAACCTTAAAAGCATACTGACTGCCAGGTTCTGGAATATACTATAGCTGTTTAATTTGTTTTAATTATAATTTAGAAAAATCTTTCCATAGCTTTCAAGGACCTTTTCTTTGTTTACTGAAATTTGGTAATTGGATTATTAATTATTCTCATTTAAAGGTGGTTAAAAGGTTTAAATTGGGGAGTTACAGAACAAACCATGACTCAATTCCCCAGTCTAATAAAGTTTTAAGCTAAACTTACATATCCCTATCTTATCACACTTAGCCCTTCTCTCATAGCTCTTGCAAACAGAAGGAGGCCATGGGGAGTGGGGGGTGGTGGTGGACTGGGTAGGCCAAGGTACTTAGGGAAAACTTTTGTTCCTCTCCCAATAGTCTTTATATTCAGATTTCTGTATGACCTTTCCATCCTGCTTAGTTTCTCTAATTTAAGCTCCAAGAATATTTGTTTACACATATAAGGGCTTATTTAAAAATTTTAAACATTTTGGAAGGCAGCTATGCCAACCACATACCACCAACACCCTGTAACATTTTTAATAAAGCTCTTTTAAGGATTTTCATTTTGTTAATTTGATATTACCATCCTGAGGTATGAAGATATACATTGAACAAATAGACACAAATAAAGAGTTGGACACAAAAACACACAACTCACTAATGTTACTAATAATTTTCATTCTTTTACAAAATAAGTTTAATTGTACAATAACATTATATTCAAAAGTTCTCTTTGAAACTATTTCTGATTATTCTAACCTTCACTGTGACCATGCATTTTTGCAAAGAAATTTCGTTCTTTTAGTCATTGGCTTATAACCAAGTTGTTCCCAATGCTTTAAAATACAATCTACAACATTTTCCTTTACTGCAGAACTATGCTTATTTCCCCTTTTGACTTTGACAGACCTTGGATGAGCAACACCAATTCCAATATATACTCACTGAGGTCTTTGAAGTCTCAGGATGTTTCTTTCATGACCTGCTGCTTTCAGGATCCTTGATATTAAGGGTGGGAGGCCCCACCCACTCCTCAGTCCTCAGAGATTACAGAACTCCAGTGGCTGCTGGACTGGAAGAGTAGACATCCAACCCTGAGTGTCGAGGATTCCACCAGGCAGCAGTCTCCTCAAAGGTCATGGAGTCCCTCTGGGCTCTTGCCTGGATTAGCTAAATTGGAGTCCATACCTTCCACTGTTATCCAGTTTTTAACAGGTGGACCCCAAATCTGATTTATGAACTCCTAGACATGAGCAGGCAGTCTTTGTCAGGTGTCGGGGAGTGTTACTTGCCTCTTTGTCTCCTGGCTGGCTTGCCAAATATGTTACAGGAATGTTCTAGGTTTCTAGGTTCTTGGCAACATCGCAGAAAGAATTCAGAGATGCACCAGTTTATTTAGGCCAGTAAAAATAATTTATTAAGAAACAAGAATGGAGATAGTACACACCCAAGACAAGGGTGCAGGTGTGCTACCAGGTGAGATAAGCCTCTCTATTGTTTTTTTTTTTTTTTCTTTTTTTTTTTCCATTTCATTTATTTCTGCTCTAATCTTTGTTACTTCTTTGCCTGCTTTGGGATTAGTTTGCTGTTCTTTATCAAGTTCCTCCATGTGTTCAGTTCAGTCTTTGATTTTAGCTCTTTCTTCTGTTTTGATGTAGGCATTGAGGGTTATAAATTTCCTTCTTCACTGTGTCACATAGGTTTTGATATGTTGTGTTCTCATTTTCCTTCATTTCAAGGTAATTACTGATTTCTCTTGCAACTTCTTCTTTGACCCACTAATTATTTAAGAGTGTGTTGTTTAATTCCATGTATTTGTGAAATTTCCCTTTTTCTGCCTGTTATTGATTTCCAGCTTCATTCCATTATGATCAAAGAAAGTGTTTTGTATAATTTCAGTCTTCTTAAATTTATTGAGATCTATTTTGTGAACCAATATATGGTCTATCTTGGAGAAAGATTCATGATCACTTGAGAAGAATGTATATCCTCCTGTTTTGGGATATAATCTTTTATATAAGCCCGTTAGGTCTATTTAATTTGTCATATTATTTAAGTTCTATGTTTCTTTTATATCCTCTGTCCATATGTTCTTTCCAATGATGACAGTAGTGTTTTGTACAAAAACTATTATTACTGTACAGATGTCTATTTCTTCCTTCAGTTTTACAGTACTTGCATCATGTATGGGGCACCTAGATGCATAAATATTTATTAGTGTTATTTCTTCTTTGTGAATTGTCTCTTTCATTATTATATAATGGCTTTTCTTCATCTCTTATAACAGTTTTGTATTTAAAATCTATTTTTTCTGATATTAGTGAAGCTATTCCAGCTCTTTTTCGGTTACTATTTGCATGGGATATCTTTTCCAACTGTTTGCTTTCAGCCTATTTTTGTCTTTGTATCTAAGGTGAGTATCTTGTTGACAGCATATAGATGGCTCACAATTTTTTTTTTTTCCATTCTGCCATTCTGTGTCTTTTGACAGGGAAGTTCAGTCTATTAACATTCAATGTTATTATTGTAAAGGCATTACTTACTTAGTCCATTTTTTTGTTTGGCTTTCCATTGTCATATCTTACTACACTTGATCTTAGCCAAAAGGCCGAGAAGCGATTCCATTGTCATATCTTACTATTGTCTGTCTTTTTATTTTTTTAGTTACCCTTACTAATAATCTTTGTTTCTACACTCTTCTATAAGACTCTCTCTCCTGAATTTTCCTTTCAGGCTGCAGCACTTCCTCTAGTATCACCTATAAATATGGTCTCTTGATTACATACTCTCTCAGTTTTTGCTTATCTTTGAAGACTTTAAACTCACCTTCACTTTTTAAGGACAATTTTTCCAGATAAAGAAGTCTTGACTGGCAGATTTTCTTTTTCAGTACATGTGGGAGTTTGAGATTATTTTATGAACCCCGAAAAGAGAAAGATTATGTTTGTAAATGAATCTATTCCTCTGGGTTTGATACCCTTTGATTGCATTAAATTCAGTTGAGGGACCTTTGATTAGATTACTTGATAAAATTGCTTTAGGGCTTTTGATAGGACTATATCAGTGGGATGTGATTCACATTGTGTCTCCACCCTCTTGCTGTGTCTGATGGAAACAAAGACACACACACACACACACACAGAGGCAGACAGACAGACAGACAGATACAGGAAGAGGAAGCTACCATGTTTTATCCTGCATGAAACCCCTAAAGGCTGGACCCACAGAGCAGCTCAAGAGGAGACAAGCCCTGCTATATGCCTGGTAGCTTACAGCTGAATCAGGAAGAAAGTGGAACAGCCAAGACTGATATAGGAGGCATGGAAAGAGACAAGCCTTATGCCTGATTGCCCTCAGCTGAAATCAAACCTTGGTAGAGCTCAGTGGCCATCCTTCTTCAACACATGGTAGCTGACTTTGGTGAGAAAGCATATCTGATGGTTTCTCAGTTTGGACTTTTCATGGCTTGAAACTGTAAGCTATTACCCCAAATAAATCCCCTTTCTTCTGCCAGTGCCAATCTTCTGTTGAACCCCTCTAGGGAATTTAAAAATTCTGTTACTGTGGACTTCAGCTTTGCTTGATTCCTTTCCATAATTTCCATCTCTCTATTGTTATTCTCTTTGTGTTCATCTATTGTTTTCCTGATTTCTTTTAGTTCTTTTGCTCATGCTTTCCTTTAGCTCTTTGAGCATATTTAGAACCATTTTTTTAAAAAAAGTCTTTGTCTGTTTTATCCCCAATCTGGTCCTCATCACTATGATTTCCAACGAGTTAATCTTCTCCTTTGCCTTGACCACCACTTCCTGTTTCTTTGTATGTTTTGTAACTTTTTGTTGAAACCTAGACATTTCAATATTTTAATGTTATTGATGAAATTTAGACTCAGGCATCTGTTCCTTAAGGTAGTATCCAGCTAATATTGTGACAGCTTTTCTTGATTGCCAGGATCTAACAAAAACAGCAAAACAACAAAACAAAACAAAAACAAGAAGGAACAAAAGAAAACACCTTTCCCTCTTTCCCAGTCTTTAACACCCTTTCTGTACCTGGCTCTCTCTTGGCAGGTACCTGTGGCCCTAGGAATTCCCCCTTTTATATTCTTCCAAATTTCCTCTCTTCCCTAGGAAACAATTTTCTCATGGTATGGGTACTGCAGGTGCACAGTATTTACTATAGTCAGAAATCCCTTCGCCCTGTAGCCACTTGACTACTTTCCCACAGCCTTCTATAGGAGAGCTCAGTGAGCTTCCTTCTACACACAGGTTAAGTTCTGGATCAGCAAGTCCCTCAGGCCACCACCAGACAGATTGGGCTAGATTAACATTATGTGCTCGAGGATTACTGTGGTCCCTCTGGAACCAGAGCCAGGGATCTGCACTGGGAGAGTGGGCCAGCTCCATGATGAGGCAGTGAGAGGACAAAGGGGACAGCCAGGGTGTCACAAGATCCTACCACTTTTAAGTAGCCTGTTTCTTGATTCAGTGTTTGCCCAGTTATTGCAATCCTTTAACTGTTTTTTGGAGTATTGAGAAAGATGTTTTTGTTAATGCTTGCTGATTGTTCAAAGCTTCTGTGGGGAGACAGAGCACTGAAGTGTCTCACTTCACTATCTTATATGGGGTGGGGCCTTGTATTTATTATCATTTTTTTCCCCCAAAAAGTGCCTACAAAGTCATATAAGCCCAGAGCCTGAAGAAACTTCAAAAAAACAAGAGGTGTGTCAGGATTGACTTGGGAGATTTGCTAACCATCTTCATGGATGTTGTCAGAAGTTTCTGTGGTGCCATAAAACTGGGCATTTGGGGAGTCCCAGTTCTGATAGAAACTTAGGATCAGGAGTTAGGACAGTCTGTGCCATTTGCTGCCCCACCCCCCACCCCAGAAGCTTAGATTCCATAGGAGTTGACCCCTCTACGTTTCCAGAAGGGGAGTCTGAAGGATGTTCCCGGAATCTCTAATGGGGTCTTCACTATACAAGGTGAGTGGTGGCTCCAGCTGTCTATATGGGTGGGGCTCTGATTGGAAGTTGGAGGGGCTGCTCTTTACATGACTTGGCTTAAAGTGAAATTACAAAGCAAATGCACTGCTGTTATTTAGAATCTGCTTTTTTGGGAGGAGGGCTTTGAAAAGGCCTGGGTGGAGGTTATGGTGGGACATCTAAAGTCTCCCAAGCCACCCCTTTGTGCCCCCACTCTGCAAGAGAAAACTTTAACTGAAGAGCATCTATCTACTACAACCACCCATTCCCAGCTGAAAAGGGGGCTGGAATGCTGTCTACTCTAAACCTAACTAAGGTTCATAGGAAGAGAGAACACAAAGTATCACACAGAAGGTTAGACACCTATGGGACCATTGGGGTCCCTCCAGCACCATCCAGGGGCAAAGGGAGCCTGGTACACAGGGCTACTTCAGATGGCTGTCTGGACGGTGGACACTCTAGGGCCAAACTGCCTCAGGGTGACCTGAGACTAGACTCTGAACTGGGCCTCCATCTGCCCAAGCAGACCCAGCTACATGCTTTGTGAAGAAACCCTGGTCAGAAGGAAAATGTTAGCCCCATAGGTGGAAGTCACTGAACCCTGAAGAGAGGTAAAGTCTTGGGCATCTAGGAAGATAAGAGTTCCTGAGCAACAATGGCTGACATCTAGAGGGAGGAAGTTATTTGGGTCTGAATCTGTTCAAAGCCCAGGAGCAAAGGAACTTCAGGCCACTAGAGACAAAAGGGGAACTGAGGGGCCATAGTGCCCAGAGAGAGTCTCAGTGGTCTGTTTTCTCCTAGAGAGGAATAAAGATGGGAGATAGTGCTCTGTTCTAATAGAGCATTGAAGGAGGAAGAGGTGCTGCTAGGATACACTAGAATCCCACTGATGAGCAGACTGCTTTCCTCTACCAGGACCAGCCACCAGTAGGCATAATGGGGCTGTGTGCCTATCACTACCCAGGGCATCCAAGAATTGGGTGAGGGGTCTTCTGTAAGGGACTTGAGACAAGGGCAGGAGACACTCAAGTTAAAGCTTCTCATTCTGTAGAATGTACTGACATTTGATGAAGATCATCCACTCAGCTGGGCTTAAAAAAAAAAAAAAAAAGATGGTGGAAACAAACAAAAACGAGAGACATATCCATACCTGCAGACTTTTCTCTTTTCTGCCCAAGTAAGCTCACAATGCATCCATGCAGTGGAGCCAAAATTATGCTTTTTTTTTTTTTGTAAATAAAGTAGAACAGTTATTTCCTGAAAATATAGCTTGTGGGTGAATGGGGAAAGAATATTTCTCACCACACCATCAGAGCTAAGTGGAGCTAATTGAAATATAAAAAATCAACTCAATCAACATAATCTCAGTATTAATATTGAAGCTAAAGTCTTCACTTCCACCTTAACCAAATTGGTGGAAACAATCCAGTCTTACCAAGACACTTAAAGGTACACTTGTGTTATCAGGTGGAAAGACTTTTTTTCTAGGTGTTTCATGAATCTACCTTGTCAACTATCTGAAGATCTGAAAACATTCTAGGGATCTTATGGCACTAGAGCATACTCTAGTGGTGGTAAAGCAAAGCGAACACTTCCAAGATGCTAAATTTATCCATTCTTGGGAGCAACAGATAAATATTCCTTGTTTGGGCAAAAGGTTGGGTAGACTTGTCTCATGAAACAGCAAAGGAAATTGATAGAACATTATGTGATGGACTCTACTCCTTATAATTCTGTTCTAGGAATAAGGCAAGTTTTGTTTTATCCAATGCTCAATGCCAAGGGCAAACAAACAAGACTTATTAAAAATCTCACAACAATCCAAAAAAATACACAGTGAGGTTTTAGGAAAGCTTTTGTTTTTTCTTTTCTTCTTAAATCCTAGCCACACTCAGACTTTCTCCTTGGAGATTCTGTTTAAAGAAGGGAGAAGGAGCAGATAATAGATATAATACCTAAAGCAAACTCCCTTCAGCCATGACAGTGTTATTACAAACTTGAGTGAGTACCATTATTTCAGATAAATAAAAACAATAGACCAGAACCAATTTTACATAAGGAAATAATGTTTGATTTTTTGTAAGTCTCGGTGAAGACTTTCCTCTGGTTTATCAAGTGATGGTTAATATGGTCTGTTCAAAAAGAACCTCTGTCCTTGCTTAAAGATAGCCCTCTTTAAAAAAGCACACACATACATTTAACCAAGTAACACCATTGTCATCTTTTGTGAGTGTGAGTGCCCCAGCTAAAAGAAGTATATCCACTTGGGTTTAAATGTAAATTATAATCTTAAAATCAAACTAACACAAACTGCAAGAAAAAAAAAATCCAACAACACACACTCATAAAAAATAAAAATAGAAAAAACTTTTTTTAAAAGCCAGAAGCTTTGTGTTCTATTATTTTTAGACTTAAAATATGGAACTATTTAGAAAGAATTAAAGAGATTATGTTTATTTGATTTCAAGTTATCTCAGCAAGAAACACATTTTTCATACCTCTTTGGAAGAACAGCAGGTCAAATGACACATTTGTGAGTGACTGTTTGAAATATTTCAGCCACGCCGCAGGGTCCGCCTGACCTGAGCACCAGAGATTGAAGGAACAAAGGCTTATGTTTAAATGTTCCTTTAAGAGCCTTTGGGGGTGGGGTGGGGTGGGGTGGGGGGAGAGGGAGGAGGCAGTGGCACTGGAAGCTGTCACAGGCCTTGGTTTTTATTTTTATCCTATGACACTAATCAGTTTAATTATATTTCTTACCCATGACTTAGGAACATAATTAATTTTCCCCAAATGCAAACATTATATGGCATAATTCTGCAACTTTGCAAGAATAAATAGTTTGTTTCAAAGTCACCCACATCCTTTAAACTCCCAAGAGATTCCCAATATGTGCAAATTCATTCCTCTGTTTGAGTAGGTTTTGTTTTTAAATAGATTCAATAGTACAGATAGGTCTTTAGGTACTCTTAATGCTAAAACAGGGAACAGAGCAGGTTTGTTAAAGAGGAGCTCTAGGATCTGAGAAAGTAATTCACTTTATTGCTTGGCTAAATGAGAATCATAAATCATGTAAGGTTAAGTAGGGCTGTGGTTTTCTTAATAAATGCAACAATTAATATTACAAGTGTCTGGAGATCATGGTCAAGAGGATCTCCCTGAACATTTCTGAGAGTCATTATTTTAAACATAGAGAAGAACACAACCCCTGTTTAAGGTGTAACTCAATATAAGGTCCTTTAGAAACACTAACCTTTGTCCGAGGCCTTATTAAAGAAATCCTCCCATTTCCATTTAAAGGACAGATTGCCAAGGCCTAAAAAGAACGCCAGAACCTTAAACGAAATGGTTCTGACCTCGCTGCTATACCTGATACTTCCAATACTGCTTTCTTTACCCCCTTTCCCCCAGGCTTTCATAAGCCAGGGAGAGAAAAATGAATTTCACTTCCCAAATGCTAGAATTGCTGGTGCAGAACGTAACTAAATATCAGCAGCTGTGCCAGGGCATCTGGGGCCAAATAAGGAAACCTTACAAAAGACTTAGTTAGGAACCAGATCCCAGTTCTCCGTTCATCTTGTTTTCGTGTGCATTAAGAAGGGAAGGGAGAATTGCAACCGTACTCCTTAAGAAAGAAAATAAAAACAAAAAAAGTGCGGGTTAGAGAGGATTTCGGGGGGCGGGGAGGTAATAAAACAGATGTTCCTAAAGCAACAAAATGGGACAGAAGCTATGACCCTGTTGCTCAAGACCAGTACTTCTAAAACTTTAATGTACTCACACATGACTTGGGGTCCTTTGAAAATACAGACTTTGATTCAGAATCTCAAACTTTAATGTACACACACATCCCTTTGGGGTCTTTTAAAACTGCAGATTCTGATTCAAAATGGTTCTGAATTTCTAACAAGTTCTCAAGTGATGTTGATGCATAGGTCTGAGGACCACATTTTAAATCATAAGGGGCTCGAGCAATGCACTGCCTTTCAAATAATTTTCTCTCCCCTTCTTCCCATATGACTATTACTATTTTCTACTCAACTAAAGATTTTCTCAAGGCAAGAACTGTGTATTCGCTCTTTGTTTTATTCGTTAGTGTCTAGGTAGTACCACTGCAAGGAGAAAGATTAAGAACAACAATAACAGAGGCAAACCCTTTTCATAGGTATTGGCAGCGTAACTATGAGGAAAGGGACATAAGCTGATGAAAGTTCTTCAAAGGCAATGATGCAACGTTGGCAGAGAAGATACCCAGTGCCTCTTACTGGGTCTTTATAATCTTGAGTGAAGTTGTTTGAGAAGATAATCTCAATCTCTTTCTAACTCTCTTTTCAGTTTTTGAAATGACTGTGCTTGTCCTTCCCCGAGTGGCAGCAGGTAAAGCGAGAAAGGATTGGGGTGGACTCTGTATGTACTTTGCTATAATAGGACATTTAGCCTTCAGACTTGGTTTACTCCAATGTCTCCAGATGAGGATCTTATTTAAAGTATTAGAAGGGGTTCACATAAAGCACCTAGGACAGTGCCTGGGGGTTGCTCAACAAATGTTAGGGATGATGAGCTCTACTTCACCAGGGCTTGGTCTAACCCAGTGGTTTTCAACCTTGGCTGCTCATTAGAATCACCTGGGGGAGCTTTGAAAAAACCTGATGTCCGGGACATACCCCAGACCAATTAAATTACAATCTCTGAGGGAGGTTGGGACCATTTTTAAAACCCCAGGTAATTCTAACCTGCAGCCCAGGTTGAGAAACGCTAGTGGAAGTGTAGCTAAGGAGCGGCCACTTCTTTGGGGCTGGTAATCAGCATCAGCTAATTAGCCTCCCCCAAGGGGTGGGGGGAGGGAGGGAGAGGGTGAGAGACCTCTCACCCCCCATGCACATCCCCAAGGCTTGTCTTCCCTCTTCCCTCCTCCGCAGGGGACAGCAATTTGCCAGCAATCAGTGCTAATCGGTTTCTGCCTAGTTACAGAGTCACCCTGGGGATATCAGGCCAGCACCTTCCCTCCAGATACTGGGGAACATGGACTTTTTTGTTTATTTGTGATTTGGGGTTATCTGCCCTCTTCTTAATCGGTATGATTATTTTATCATTGTGACCCATATTTTCTAGGATTTTACCAACTTGTGAAATCAAATGGGAGTCCCATTAATAAATTAGTTACCCCAAATACTCACCTGATGCCAGCCCCTGGAGGGCTCACCCTGCCAAGTGTTTCTGAAGGTTCCTGGGGTGAGTTTCAGATGTGTTGAACAAATCTAGTCAGCTATCATCCTAGCTCTGACACCATAGGATTGCGAATAGTAAATGAAATAACTATATAACTGCATAAAGTGCATTATCTTAGTCCATGGAATAAGGTATGTTTTTAATAAATGTTAAGAGTTTTTAATGTTAATAGTGGCATCTGGTGAACTTGGCCACCCTGCCAGCTCCCATTCCTTTGCTGGGTCCTGCTGCCTCTTCCTGACTGCCTTTTCTCCCCCTTGCTTTGCTTCTCATATGATGCTTTTACCAAGAAGAGGGCTACTGAAGACGGTGTGCCAAAACTGCACAGCGATTGTGGGAAAGTAGGGCCGAGTGCTTCTCCTGGCCTTTTGTGAGACATGTCCTATTAATAGCAGAGGTCCCTGGCAGTACTGCTTGGGCCATGGTAGGGGTTGAATTATGCTTCCCTCCACACACAAATAAGTTGAAGTCCTAACCCCTGGAACCTGGGAATATGACCTTATTTGAAAATAGGATTGTTGCAGATGTGATCAAGCTAAGATGAGGTCATCCTGGAGCGGGGTGAGCCCTAAGTCAACCATGACTGGTGTCATCAGAAGAAGGAAATGTGGACACAGAGACACAGACACAGAGAGAAGAAAACCACGTGAAGACCAAGGCAGAGACTGGAATTATGCTGCCACATGCCAAGGAATGCCAGGAACTATCAGAAGCTGGGAGAACCAAGGAAGTATCCTTCACTAAAAGCTTGCGTGGAGCATGGCTCTGCCAACACCTTGATTTCAGGCGTCCAGCCTCCAGAACTGTGAGGAAATAAATTTCTGTTGTTTAAAGCCACTCAGTTTGTGATAATTTGTTCCAGCAGCCCTGGGTAACTAAATCAGGCCCCAAGAGCTTGATAAGTTTCTACTTTCTTCCTTCTCTCCCTCTGACCCAGGCATAAATCCCCACCTTATACTCAGAATCATTCTGCCCTTTAAGCCTGAAGCTTTGTTACATGGTGGTGCTTGCTGGCCTAACTCCATCTTCCTTCTGGGAGGCGCCTTGGCCCCTCTGGTAGAGATGCCTCGTGGGCCTGCAGCCTTGGGTCATTAGACATTGCTGCACATAGCTGAATCTCTGTAGGGAGCACAAGTTGGGCCCAAGCTGGGGCATGGATGTGTTTACCAGCCATGAGAGTTGCAGGGCCTTTGAGGTGTGCTGGTTTGCACAGGTACACCTATCAGGTCATTCAGTAAGTGATGGATACTTGCCCTCATTCCATTCTGTTTATGAGATATGTGATATGTAGATAGGGGCATTTAACACATTAAAGGTTGCACTTAAATATGGGTTAAGATATATAGATTATAATGGCTACAGATCATAAAAGAAACATACTCAGAGTTGGCTTGATGTGGTCTGGTCAGAAAAGACTTTATCGGTGAAATGAATCTAAGAATTGGAAGGAATGGCAGTGGTACATCAGGGAAAGGGGATGAGGGGAACAGTTAGCCCGGGTGCATTGTCTGGAGAGAATTTAAAAGCAATAAGAAGGCCAACTAAAAGTCAGTCCACTGTTTATTATCACCATGCACCAGCAATTCTAGACAATAAAAAGACTAGTGTTTTATTGCCTTAGTAATTCTTATAACACACTTTGAACTGGTTGCTTTACATTTAAATTCACAGAAATAACTCATCTTTTTGTCCTAAGTGCTTGACCTCCCCATTCCTTCTGTAAAATGCACTAAGATTTGTAGTTTTAATTTCATACCTCATGCTATTTATAAGAGTCTGGTATTTTAGGGGTCTTTTATGGAACATGCAGTATATAGTAAAGGATGGAAATGGGAAGCCAGAGAAGGGTATGGGCATCAACAATACTTGGGGAATGGGCAGTGGGTCTAGAATCCTGGAGTTTTGCCTCCAGCCTTTACTTTTCTGACTCCCTCTAACCTACTGCACCAGTCAAAACCAGTCAGCCATGGTCTATGGAGGGCTGGAATGTAGACTCCACAGAGGCAGGGCTCTTTTCTTGTCTGTTCTATTTCACTGATGTACTCCAAGCACCTAGATTAGTGCTTGACCAGAGGAGATACTCAATAAATATTTGTTGTGTCAGGGAAATAAATAGTTCAAGTGACTCAAATAGAGGCTAAAGGCTCACTCAGCTGATGCAGATCAGAAAGCATCTGAAAACCTGGAACCAATCCCTCCCCATCCCTCCTCCCACCCCCCACCCTCCACCCCCACCAGATGAAGCGGGATCTGGGTTTTAAGACTGTGTAGAAGAGAGAGGTATATGTCTTGTGATCTGGCCCAAGTTGCAATGGTCTTTATCGCTAAGTGCAAAACTTGTATTTGGAACAGTTGGAGATTGTTCTGGATTTTCATGCTTCTTTCTTGGGTTCATTGGTGCAGTGTCATGCCAGCAACTGTCAGAACAGTTCTTTCAGGAGCTGTTTCTGTAAGCTTGTGGGTTGTCTGTTAATCAAGGTTCCTGGGAGGGAGAAGTAGCAAATAAAAGGGAGAAAGAAAAGAGAACAGAAAGGAAAAGGAAGCAAGGGTTGAAGCAACAGATACTGGGGTCCATTTTAATCCTTTTTATCATTGAATGAAAGAATGAATGACTAAATGAATGGGCCACTTGCCTTTCCCCCTCCTCTCAGCCAATTGTTTGCTCTTGGAAAATTGCTAGAGATGTTTAAGTATTCAAAGCTGCTGCTGTTGAATGTTCCCCTTACACAGGAGATTTGCTGCTGCTTTAGTTTCCAAAGCCTCTGTTTTAGCAGTCATGATGAATTAAAGTCAGATTCACCAGAGACATTTTAAAATTTCTTGAGTGATGAGATCAGGAATTGGTGTCTCCATTGAATACTTCAAATGATAGCCCTGAGAGAAAGCAAATCAGCCAAGTTCTACCAAGTTTAAACTCAGTCTAATTCTATATATAACTTTGTTCTGGGAGTACAACCTGCATATCTAATCCAAATGCATTGTCTTGGAAATGTGTATCTTGTTCACAAGGGATGCTGAGAAAGAAGGGGTAAATAGATCAGGACAAGACCTTATAAAAGCACCTCAAAGGCATGGCTGGCGCTACATCAGCATTGTCACCTTTATGGGAAAGGCCTTAATGTAGTTTTCAGAGGCATTTATTTTTTCTTTTTCAGAGGCACTTAGTTTATCATTAGGACTGTGCTTGAATTTGGGACTGGGACAAGGGAAGAAAATTAGGCAAAATGGTATTTTACTTCTTACCAAGACCTAAAACCACATCCTTTCTTTTTTCAAAACACTTCTTGGACAAAACTAATCTTCACAGCTTGTACACCTCCTGTCCAGTGGTGTGTTGGAGTCAGCTTGCTCTGGATCCCAAGAACCAATTGTGAGTACCTCTTTCCCACTGTACCTTCAATGATGTTAAGTTGGCAGCTTTACATCAGCCATGGAGTATTTACACCAGGGAAACTGGCAAATGCTATAAATTAGCCTCCCCCCTCCCAAGAGCTGTTTTTTTTTTTCCCCAGCACACAACTGTCCTATTCATCTCTTACAAACCAATTTAATACTCTTCTCATAAAGCTTCAACTGACTATTCCACAAGCTGCCCTCCACCAGAGCTGACAGTACGTTCACCATCTCTTCCACTCTGACACATATGCAATATACTGTGGCTCAAATTGTTGAGTGTTATTTTCTAACATGCCACCATTTAACCTTTAATGATTCCTCATATAAAGAGCAAGCCCCATGAGGACCAATGGGGTTTGTCAGAGTGAAAACACATGGCAGGTTCTCAAAAAGTTTTTTGTTTTGTTTTGTTTTTTTCTGTTAAATAAGTGAGTTACTGAGTAAATATAGCATAAGATGCTGGAAAATCCTAGGCAATTGAATGGAAAATGCAATACATTTTGAAATATGTAAAACTGTATTTTAGGAAAAGAATGAAAATAAAATGAACCATATAGCTATATGTAATGCCACTTTCAATTTGTTGATAATTGAACTGGTATATGGCTTTTAGAGACTCAACTTGCCTTTTGTGCTAGTTACAGCCCTGCTTAGTTATGGAATCTGAATATTGAGGTACAGGCAGTTTGCTCATTGGCCTTCAGCGCCACAGTCAGATGCCTTCAAAGGCCATGAAGTGAAGTGTGCCACAAGGTACCCTCTTTTTAATCTGCTGTCTCACTAATGAGTTTTAAAATGGCCATCCAATCTTTCCTCTGCTACTAACTGAAAAAGTGAGGTAAGCCGTAATCTGTATTCTCTGCCTAACTTCACATATAGTCATGTGCTCTATTAAAGGTTTTTGGGGTCAGCATATGTCTTAACTCCAGGAAATAAAGCTCCATACTTAATGCACTAGTAATGGCTATGCATGTTTTAAAATATTTGTTTTAATACTAATGTCAGATTATTTAGGGCCTAATTCATTCTGTTGATTGGACCTAGCGTAAGTGGAAGGATAAAGATTTCTATTCCTACATTAACACATTTTATGGGCTGCAAAGCCACGTTTCCCCCACTAAAACATAAGGCCGCGAACCAATAGAATCTGTACTTTCTGAGGGTTTCATTTGGTTTAAAAACACAGTTTTAGAAAAGATTAATCTGCAGAACAGGCTTGTCGAAGTACTGTGTAAAGAAGATATCTGAGTTTTCTGAAATGTTACTCTTAAGCCAGTGTCTGGTCCATTTACATTAAATGGAGTAGAAGTAAAGGTTAAGAAGCACTCTGCTCAAACCTATTAGTATAAATGTGCTGTCACAGATGAAAATGGAGTTATTTGAGGCAATCTCCCAAAAAAAAGACTAAAAGGAAAAACTTTGGGATATCTTCATATCTTTTTTTGTCCCCCCACCCCATGGTTGAAACTTCTATCTTATGGCTGTTAATAGTTGTAATACAATAGGTTCTCTGTTTAGACCAGGATGATCATATTGAAAATTATATTTTTCCTAAGTGAGTAAAGGCTACTGTAGAGGCATTACTGGAGCCCCTTACAAAAAGTCTACAAGTTTTAGGTGCCCAGGGGATTATATTTGCCCAGGCAGGAACTTAGTAAACACTGGTCTTTAGTTTTCCAGGAAATGTGATGTCTTTAAAACGTTCCCAATGAAACAGAAATCCTATTTGTCCAAATATTGTTTTTCTTCTTTGAATTGTTACTTAGCATAGATTTTACCTTTTCTGCCCCTAAAACATCTCTTTATCAGTCCTTTCTTCTCCACCCCTATTGCCAGGGACATTTTCTTTCCTTTACTCCTAGTGGGCCATCTGCATCTAGTTTTGCCACATTCAAAACCACCCTCCACAGAGCCACTTGAGAGGTCTTGCAAAACAGAAAATTTATCATGTTACACCACTTCTTAAAACTCTTCAGTACTTAAGTCCTATCTCCTTAAAATTGCATTCAAGGGTCTGGTACCTTGAGAAAGTGAGAAGTATCCCTAGCAGCCACCCTGGGATGATCCTAACTGAACACACACAGTGCTTAAAGAACAACCTACAAACAACTTCACTCCATGACCATGTCTGAAACAACAGAGACAAGGATACTTTGCAACCACAAATGTGACTAAATATGTCTTTTCCAGCTAACATGAGAGACTACTTCTTTATCGATGACACCCTATTCCTTCTGCCCCCTAGATAAAATCATTAAATACCTAATTACTGAATTATCCCTGTTCTTGACAGCACTCAATCCAAAACGGGCCTGTGTTACCTTAAACCCTCCTGGGAATCACCCAGCAAAGCCTCATCCTTTAATGAGCCCCTCCCAGCTCCCTCCTACTGAGAGGATTCTTGGGCTTTTTACTGTGCATTTTCCCTTGTATCCTTTAGTAAAAGCAATATTACGTGCAGTTTCCCAAGCATGTGTCTTTAGCATATGCTGTTCCCTTGCTTACAGGAGCTTTGTGCTTCACATAGAAAATCTATCCTATTTTTCAAACCCAACATAGATGTCAACTTATGTGTGAATACTTCCAAGAACCTACAAGTCCCCATTGTCTTGTGTTGACTCAAAGCCCAGAGCTTATGATTCAGAGGTTAAAAGTATGGATGTTGAAATCAGAGAAGATTCAAGTTCTGGCTTTGGCAATGCCTGGCCTTGAGAGGCTTACTTATTATTTAAATCAGGGCTGAACTGATAAATGCCATTTCCCCACTAATTCTACTTAATCATTACTATCCTTTGACACTTGAGAAATGACCCTAAAGCCATCTACATATATATTAACAGTCTTGGGGCTTAGAAGATTACATACTTTTCTTATTTTGGAGCTTAATAAAACAACTGAGATCACTGAATAAATCATGTTCATTTCCTTTGTTTTTTTGCTTCTCTTGTTTATAAACTGGAATTTATCAACTTGACCTACTCTTGTAAACTGGGACTTAATCTGACCTACTCTAGGGCAAGGTTGTGCAATATTTCTGAAGAGTTCACTCTTACAAGAGAGAGGCAATTGAGAGTCAGAGGATTAGGTTGAAGACAATTGTTTTTTTTTTTTTTTAAGATTTATTTTTATTTATTTATTTATCTCCCGCTTGCTGCTTGTGCTCGCTGTGTCCATTTGCTTTGCCTTTTTCTGTGTCTGCTTGTCTCCCTTTGTTGCATCATCTTGCTGTGTCAGCTCACCATGCCACCCATGCTGTCAGCTCACTGCTCCGTGTAGGCTGGCTTGCCCTCGCCAAGAGGCCACGGGAATCAAACCTAAGGCCACCCATGTGGTAAACGGGAGCCCAACCAATTGAGCCACAGCCTCTTCCCTGAAGACTCAATTCTAAAACTCTGTCCTGACAACTCCAATGAGCCAGAGGATCTGCACCAGAATATTTGTAACAATATCAACTTTGTTACAAAGTTGGGATGCATAGGATTGCTAAATCAGTGGCTCTCGACCTGTGATGCACCTTAGAATCACTTCAGGAGCTTTGAAAACATGTTCATGCTAGAGGTCCCACTCCCTGTAAATTCTGGAGCGAGGCCCCAGACATCAGTAATTTTTGAAAATTCTGTAGATGATTCAAATGCAGAGTCAGGGCTGAGCACCACTGATCTAGATGTAGGCAGGAAAAGTGCTCTAAAAACATCAAGCATTTCCTAGCACTGGGGAATGGTGGTCGAATGAGTATAGAAAGGTGTTTCCAATAAAAATGATGATTGATAAATGGACAAATTTTATGAAGACCCCAATCACACCTTCACAAGGTCAGGATTCTCCCATACTAAAAGGAATCAAATGATAGATTGACAATAAAATCCAGACTGTAGAAATTTAAAACATTAACAAATTTGGAAATGGATACTGTTTTGCAGTTCAGGGAATATTGAAATGAAATGGGGCCAGAAGCTAATTATATGGAAATATTTCTATTTGCACATTTCTCCAGAAGGCAAAGTAGAGATTGCAACCAATATATCTGGGTAAGTGACAAGAATATTAAGTTTCTATCATTTCCCTAGTATGCTACCTTCCTCAGCATGTGTTCTGTGCTAGTTCTTGTGAAGGTGAGAATAATATCAAACTCATTAATTGTCCACATTTTAGATACGATAAGACTTTAGTGGATGGTGTTAATTAAACTACAAAACAACTCCTCTTGCTGTGGTGTGCATTCCAAGTTAGAGCAATTAATTCACTCACTTAAACCGATCAAGATTTAATTACCATCACTCTCTGCAATTACTCCATAATTAAAGTAATTTGGCTCATTCCACTTGCTGACAGTGTCATTGAACAGCCATTCACAGTACCAAAAGAAGTGATAATTAACTTAAAGAATAGCTCAGGGCAGTTTTACACAGACAAATTCACTTTTAGCTATTCCTAAAAATACTTAGATTGAGGTAAGCTGTGGAGAGAGAATCCTGGGAGAATTTTAGAATAAAAATAATGATAGAAACAAACAACACTTCAGTATGTTTCATTTCTCCCCAAAATAAGGTCTCTAAAGCTTATGAATTTTGTAGCAATTTAAATGATTGTGGTATCCATTGTTATAACCTAACCGTAAATTAGTGTCATGGGCAAAACAAACAGAACCAGAAAAAAAATTAAGCACTTAAATATTGGTTAGGGCTAATTACTGTGGGGGATTATTGCCTACTTGAGGGTTGGTAGGTGTGGTGCAAAATATACGGGTACAAAAAGAACATTCAGAATCTTCAGAGAAGAACCAAAAAGGTGTTTAAGAATTGCAAAACCCAAGTTTGAAAGAAGCTTTGAAACACACACACACACACACACACACAAAGACCTGGGAGATTAACAGTTGCCATATTTACCTGTGAAATCACTGTTTTATAGAATAGTATATTAGTCAGCCAAAGGGGTGCTGATGCAAAGCACCAGAAATCTGTTGGCTTTTATAAAGGGTATTTATTTGGGGTAAAACCTTACAGTTACAAGGCCTTAAGGAATCCAACTCAAGGTACCGTAAGAGGGAATTTCTTACCCCAAAGTCAGTTGCCATGTGCTGAAGCAAGATGGTGGGCGATATCTGTGAGGGTTCAGCCTTCCTCTTTGCTCTTAAGGCTCTGTGGGCCCAGCTCATTCCAGACTCAGCTGCAGGCTGACCTAAGGCTCAGCTGCTCTATTTTCTTCAGCTGCAAACTATGAGGCGAATGACTCGTCTTTCCTCCAGGGGCCGCAGGAACCTCTTCAGTGTCTATGGAGCTCTCTTTCTTTTCTCGTGTATCTTCTCCTGTGTGTCTCCTTGATTGAGTGTCCTTTTATATAACCCACAAATGGTGGAGACTCATACTGTGTCGCCCTAATGATGTGGTCAAATCAAAGTCCTAATCTTAACATAATCAAGTAAACATAAAACCTTTGAATTTAATACAATCAAAAGATATCATGACCAGCGGAACAGACCAGTTTACAAACATAATCATTATCTCTTTTTGGATTTCATAAATAATATCAAACTGCCACAAGTAGTTAAATGACAAGCTTTCCATTAAAAGGAGAAGATGAAGGGATTAGCTGAGGAAGGCTGGGATTCTAATAGTGCTTTAATGGGAAGTGCTAGAACAGATCACGGGGTATGGACAGAGATGGATGAGCAGATTTTCCCAAGATCAAGGTCTAGATCAGGGGTTCTTAACCTTTTTTGTTCCATGGACCTCTTTGCCAGTCAGATGAAATGAATACTACTGTAATTTATTTATTGCATACATTCATAAGTGAAGGAAATGCTCAATTTCAGTTAGAGGTCAGAGAAAATAAAGATAATAAATTGATTCAAGCTCACAGACCCCCTGAAATCTTTCCATGGGTGTCCGTGGAACCCTCATTAAGAACCTCTGGTCTAGATGGTGGGAGAGCTGAGGCTGGAGCTCCCATTTCCCCAGAAGGTGCTCTCAGAGGCAAAATATATTGAATTGAACAGAACTGAATTAAATTGAATTCTGGGAAAGGACCAGATGGAATCTAAAGTGGCTTCCAGGCTAAAGGACCAAATTAATCAAAATATGCAGGTAATGGCTGCTCTGCTGGGATTTAGGAATGACTGAGAATGGTTTCTGAAAAGCCCTGCTTCTAAGGGAAATATTCACAGAAGCAATAGCTTTTCATTATACCCAGCAGAAAATATGGGTCTATCTAATATGTGGTCCTTTAGAGTCTATCTACTAAGAGCCCTAGGGTGGCTTTCCCTGGATCCTATGCTTGAAGCTGGGGAGAGTGTAAGGGTTCACAAGGCACTAAATCCTCCTGCACTTTTCTCAACATTATTATGGTTTAATTTTGAAATCTCCACCTTTATCAATATATCCCAATGGACCTGTGAAAGAAGCCAACAGTGATGCCTCCTTCCAGGTGCAATTGCCTTGGGCCGTCCACACTGGTGGAGGAGCCCTGAGAATCACACCCTTCCAGGGAAGGCCCTGCCCATGTCTGCACCATTTTATGAGTAAGGAAACGAGTCGGCCTAAATGCTTTCCTTCAAACATTGAGATCAGGGAGGTGATGGGACTTGCCAGAGATCACGGGTCTAGCTGGTGCTTGAGCTGGGACTGTAATTCTGGTCTCAGGACTGACAAGCATGCTCTTTCCAAACTATAGCATGATTGAGTCTATGTTCATCAAAACATTATATGTTTCCCCATTCATGACATTTGCACGTATACTTAGAAAATTTAGCTTAATGCATTGTTCAGCCTTGTCTCAGAAAAATTCCTTCCTGAAATCCTTTTTTCCCCCTGATCCCATTTGAAAATATAAGGAGCATGATATTAAACTATCATTCAAGGGATAGGACATACACCATCAAAATATTCTTACAAATTAGTAAGACACATATATATTAGTATATTAATCGAGTAATATATTAAATATTAGTATTTTATGAATATAATGAAAAATTATGACTCTAGGTAATGATAAAAATTTATAAATTGTATAATTTCAAAATAATTAGGATCATGGACCATTGTGGCTAGATGTGATTGTAGGAATCATAGCCTATCAATATAATTTATGTATAAGGTAATGAGTGACTGCAGAGTTTAGGGGGCTTATTAATAGCAGAGCTAGGACTAGACCAAAGTCTCCTAATGCTCATTCAGGAAGCAGTATAGAATGCTGTAACCTTTCACAGCACAAATATTGAAATAGAACCTGAGAGGTTTTGCATTTTCTCCCACATGTGAGGGCTGTTATGGTGTGAAGAGCACAGGCTCTGGAGCCAGACCACCTGAGCTAGAACCCATGTCCACCATGTACTGGCCTCGCTGTACCTCAGTTTTTGCACATGTAAAGAGATAACAGCATCTTCTCACAGAGTGATTATTGGTTTAAGTCGCACTGAATAAATGTTGGCTACTGCTATTCTCACTCCACCTTGGTGACAAGAGGCTGTCTCTCCGCAGCTGTGTCTTCTTCTGTTCTTCTCACCCTGTCTTTGGACCTCCATCTCACTCCAACGCCACTATCTTCTTTTTTCTTTTTAATATATACTTTTTATTAGAGAAGTTGTGAGCTTGCAAAATAATCATACATACTGTGCAGAATTCCCATACATCACCCCTTCACCCACAGCTTGCATTGTTGTGGAACATTTGTTACAGATTATGAAAGAACATCATCAGACTATTACCATTAACTATGGTCATAGCTTACATTTGGTATATTTTTTCCATACACCCCCTATTATTAACACCATGTATTGGTATTGTATATTTGTTGTAGTTCATGAGAGAGCACTTGCATATTTGTACTGTTAACCACAGTCCATCATCCACCACATGGTTCACAGTATTATATAGTCCCATGCCTTGTACAATCTATTCAAAGTGTGCATTCAGTGCCTCTTGGTTTCAATACAGAGTTGTGCAGTCATTGCCTCAGTAAATTTTTGAATATTTTCCTTAGTCCAAAAGAAAAAATCTCATACACCCCCATTGTTGACCCTTAGCATTGATACATAGTACCTTCTTTGACACTGATGCAAGACTATTACAATAGTGCTATTAAGTATAGTTCATAAATTACATTAAATGTCTTTTCCCATGCATCATCATATTCTTACCACTTTGTAATAGTGACATACATTTGTTCTAGCTGACAGAAGTACATTCTTCTATTTGTACCATTAACCATTATTGGAACCACAATCCTTTTCCACCTCCAAGTTCACTATGTTATTCAATTCCTAGATTATTCTCTAGTTTTCTTTCAATTGACATTTACATCCCTAAACTTCCCTTTCAGCCACAAATCCATTTGTAAACCAGCCATGTTAGTTATAATCACTATAATGTGTTACCATCAACTCTATCCATTTCCACACTTTTACAGTCAAGCTAATTAAAAATTCTAAATTTTATATACATTAAGCATCAGTACCCCTTCTCAGCCCTCCACCTATCTCCTAGTACCCTATACTCTAGGCTGTAACTCCAGTGTTTATTCTTTGTATTTAGTTCATATTAGTGAGACCATACAATTTGTCCTTTTGTGTCTGGCTTATATCACACAGCATAATGTCCTCAAGATTCATCCATGTTATAGCATATGTGTCCCAATTTCATTTTTCTTATGAGCATAGTGTTCCATCATAGGTATATACCACATTTTGTTTATGCATTCATCAATTGATAGACACTTGGGTTGTTTCCATCTTTTAGCAATTGTGAATAACACTGCTATGAACATCAGTGTGCATATGTCTGTTTGCATCACTGCTTTCAATTCTTCTGGATATGTTCCTAGTAGAGGGATTGCCAGATCACACAGCAGTTATATATTCAGCTTCCTGAGGAAGCACCAAACTATCTTCCACAGAGGCTAAACAATTCTACATTCCCATCAACATTGAAGGAGTGTTCTTATTCCTCCACATCCTCTTCAGCAATTGCTATTTTCTGTTTTTTTTTTTTTTTTCTAATGATGGTCTTTCTATGAGGTGTGAGATGATATCTCATTCTCATTGTAGTTTTGATTTGCATTTCCCTAATAGCTAGTGATATTGAAATTGTTTTTCATGTGCTTTTTCACCATTTGTATTTCCTCTTTGGTGAAATGTCTGTTTAAGTAATTTGCCAATTTTTAAATTGAATTGCTTGCCCTTTTATTGTTAAGTTGCATGATCTCTTTATATAGCTGGAAATCAAACCTTCATCGGATATGTGGTTTCCAAATATTTTCTCCCATTGAGTGGGCTGCTTTTTCACCTTCTTGACGAAGTCCTTTGAAGCACAAAAGTGTCTAAGTTTGAGGAGGTCCCATTTATACATTTTTTTCTTTTGTTGCTTGTGCTTTTGGTGTAAGATTTAAGAAACCACCACCTACCACCAGGTCTTGAAGATGTTTCCCTACCTTTTCTTCTAGGAGTTTTATGGTTCTAGCTTTTATATACAGGTCTTTGATCCATTTTGAGTTAATTTTTGTGTAAGTTGTGAGGTGGGGGTCCTCTTTCTTTCTTTTGGATATGTATATCCATTTCTCCCAGCACCATTAGTTGAATAGAGGGTTCTGCCCAAGCTGGGTGGGTATGGCAGCTTTGTCAAAAATCACTTGACTATAGATGTGAGGGCCTGTTTCTGAACCATCATTTCTGTTCCATTGGTCTATATGTCTACCTTTATGGAAGTATGATGCTGTTTTTTTTGTTCTGTTTTGTTTTTATTTTTTACCACTGTTGCTAGATATATGATTTAAAGTCCATAAATGAGAGTCCTTCAATTTCATTCTTTCTTTTTAAGATATTTCTGGCTATTCGGGGCCTCTTACTCTTCCAAATAAATTTGATAATTGGATTTTCCATTTCTTTAAAAAAAGGCTGTTGGAATTTTTATTGGAATTGCATTAAATCTGTATATCAATTTGTGTAGAATTGACATCTGAACAATGTTTAGTCTTCCAATCCATGAACATGGAATGTTCTTTCATTTATTTAGGTCTTCTCTGATTTAGTTTAGCAATGCATTATAGTTTTCTGAATACAAGTGCTTTATGTTCTTGGTTAGGTTTATTCCTAAATATTTGATTCCTTTAGTTGCTATTATAAGTGGAATTTTTTCCTTACTTCCTCCTCAAATTGCTCTTTACTAGTGTATAGAAACACTACTGATTTTTATATATTAACCATGTATCCTGCTGCTCTGCTGAACTCGTTTATTAGCTCTAGCAGCTTTGTTGTAAAGTTTTCAGGATTTTCTATGTATCCTTTCCAATTTGGATGTCTTTTATTTCTTTTTCTTGACTGATTGCTCTAGCTAGAACCTCTAGCATTATGTTGAACAACAGTGGTGACAGTGGGCAACCTTGTCTTATCCCTGATCTCAATGGGAAAGCTTTCAGTCTCTCACCATTAAGAAGATGATAGCTGTGGGTTTTTCATATATGCCATTTATCATGTTGAGAACGTTTCCTTCAATTCCTATCTTTTGGAGTATTTTTATCAGGAAAGAATGTTGTATTTTGACAAATGCTTTTTCTGAATCAATCAAGATGATCATGTGATTTTTCTCCTTTGATTTATTAATGTGATGTATTAGGCTGATTGATTTTCTTGTGTTGAACCACCCTTGCATGCCTGGGATGAAACCCAGTTGGTCATGATGAATAACTCTTTTCATGTGTTGTTGGATTTGATTAGTGAATATTTTGTTGAAGATTTTTGCATCTAGATTCATTAGGGAAATGGGCCTGTAATTTTCTTTGTTTCATAATATCTTTATCTGGCTTTGGTATTAGGTGATATTGGCTTCATAGAATGAGTTTGGTAGTGTTCCTTCCATTTTAATTTTTGGTAGAGTTTGAGCAAGATTAGTATTAAATCTTCCTTGAATTCTTGGTAGAACTCACCTGTGAAGCCATCTGGTCCTGGGTTTTTCATTTTGAGGATTGTTTGATGACTTTTTCAATCTCTTTAATTGTGATCAGTTTGTTGAGATCTTCTGTTTCTTCTAGGGTCAGTTTAGATTGTTTGTATCTTTCTAGGAATTTTTCCATTTCATCCACATTGTCTAATTTTTTGGCATACCGTTGTTCATAGCATCTTATGATCTGTTTCATTTCTGTGGGGTCAGTAAAAATGTCCCCACTTTCATTTGTGATTTTATTTATTTATATCTTCTTTCTTTTTTTCTTTGTCAGTCTAGTTAAGAGTTTGTCAATTTTGTTGATCTTCTCAAAAAACCAACTGTTGGTTTTGTTAATTCTCTCTATTGTTTTTTGTTGTTGTTTTTGTTCTCAATTTCATTTATTTCTGCTCGGATCTTTGTTATTTCATTCCTTCTGCTTGCTTTGGGCATAGTTTCCAGTTCTTTTTCTAGTTCTTCCAGTTCTGTAGTTGATTTCAACTCTTCTTTTTTAAAGTTTGCAATGAGGGCTATAAATTTTTCTCTCAGCACTGCTTTTACTGCATCTCATAGGTTCTGATATGTTATGTTTTCCTTTTCATTTGTCTCGAGATATTTACTGATTTTTCTTGCAATTTCTTCTTTGACCCACTGATCATTTAAGAGTATGTTGTTTAATCTCCATATATTTGTGCATTTTCTTCTTCTGCCTATTGTTTACTTCTGGATTTATTCCATTATGATCAGAGAAAGCGCTTTTGTATAATTTTGATTTCTTTAAATTTAATGTGATCTCTTTTGTGACCCAACATAATGTCTATCCTGGAGAAGATCCATGCACACTTGAAGAGAATGTATATCCTGTTGTTTTGGGGTGTAATGTTCTGTATATGTTTATTAGGTTTAGTTCATTTATCATATTATTTAAGCTCTCTGTTTCTTTATTGATCCTCTGCCCAGATGTTCTATCCAATGATGAGAGTGGAGTGTTGAATTCTCCAACTATTATTGTAGAGACATCGGTTTCTCCCTTCAGTTTTGCCAGTGTCTGCCTCATGTAATATGGTGTATCCTGGTTAAGTGCATATACATTTATGATTGTTATTTCTTCCTGGTGAATTGCCCCTTTTATTAATATATAATGCCCTTCCTTGTCTCTAATAACAACTTTGCTTTTAAAGTCTATTTCATCAGATGTGAGTTTAGCTACTCCAGCCTTTTTTGGTTTTGCTTTTTAAGTTACTCTATGTGTAGAGTATATTTTTCCAGCCTTTCACTTTCAATCTATTTGTATCCTTGGGTCTAAAGTGAGTCTCTTGTAGACAACATGTAGATGGCTCATATTTTCTTACCCATTCTGCCAGTCTGTGTCTTTTGATTGGGGAGTTTAATCCATTAATATTCAGTGCTATACCTGGAGCTATGTGGGTGCCCTATAAGCACCCTGAATGGAGGTGATGTAATGGTGATATAGGTGACCACCCACTGTCCACACAGAGAAAGCCCCCAAGTGTGATTAGAGACTGAGTGCCAGAGTGAGCAAAGGAGCCTGGCAAGTTCAGTCCCAGTCCCAGGAAATGGCAGGCCCTGTGCTCCAACCCTCTGCCCAGGCCCTGCTATCCCAGGCCACAGTGGGCCCTCATCCTACATCCTGAACCTTGCCCCACCTGCATCCCACCTGGAGTGAAGTTGGCCCCAAATGCCATGCTGGAGCCAGGTGGGTGGCGTGTCCCAGGGATCCAGCAGGAGCCTCGTTTGGGAACTAGGATGGCCACAACCAAAGCCTTGCTGATGTGCCTGGGACTGCTTCTCTTCCTCTTCCCAGGTGCCCTGGCCCAGGACATTGCCCCATGTGGCTGCAGCCCAGACCTCACCCCCTCTACTACAACCTGTGTGAGTGCTCCAGGGCATGGCGCATTGTCTTGAAGGCAGTGGCTGGAGCAGGTGTCTTCACCCCTTTTGTCCTCACCATCATCCTTGTGGCAGCCTCTCTTTTGTGCAGGCCACCAAGAAGTGAAGCATTCTAGGGACCCAAGTATTCATCCTGCTGAGAACCCTGAGCCTCTTCTGCCTTGTATTTCTTGTGGAGAAGCCTGACTTCTCCACCTGTGCCTCTTGATGCTTCCTTTTTGGGATCCTGTTCACCATCTGCTTCTCCTGCCTGATGGCCCATGTCTTTGCCCTCAACTTCCTGGCCCAGAAGAACCATGGGCCCAGGGCCTGGGTGACCTTCACCATGGCTCTGCTGCTGAACTTGGTGGAGGTGATCATCAACATTGAGTGGCTGATCATTACTCTGGTCCAAGGAGGTGGCGAGGGTGGGCCTCTGGATAATGGCAGCACCAGCTGGGTTGTAGCCTCCCCCTGCATCATCACCAACATGGACTTTGTCATGGCATTCATTTACATCATGCTGCTGCTGCTGACTGCCTTCACAGGGATCTAGCCTGCCCTGTGTGGCCACTTCAAGCACTGGTGCTTTCCTCACCAGGGCCACCTCCATCACCATCTGGGTGGTGTGGATCATCATGTATACCTATGGCAACCAGCAGAACAACAGTTCCATGATGGCTCCACACTGGCCATTGCCCTCACCGCCGATGCCTGGGCCTTGGTCCTCTTCTATATCATTACTGAGATCTCCCATGTGATCAAGCCCAGCCCAGAGCAAAGCTACCAGGGGCGGGTGGCCTGTATCCCATCCAGGGCATGGGCTACAAGACCATCTGAAAGAGGAGAAGGCCAAAGCATGTTTGTGAAGAACAAGGCATTTTCCAAGGATGAACAAGAGTCAGCTGAGAGACCGGTGTCACCATACTGTGGGTACAATAGGCAGCTGCTGACAAGTTTGTACCAGTCTACCAAGATGACCCTGGTGCACAAAGGCCTGTCTGAAGAACATTATAAAGCCCTTCCATGGGCTACCTCCAACAGCCAGGTGATGAGCAGTGCCATCTCCATCCTGTGGGCTGAAAACATGTATGCCACCTTGCCCCGAGATGGCAAGAGCTTGCAGGTCTTTAGAAACCTCTATGCATGGAACTGAGTCAGCGGCAGGAGGGATGGGGAGAGCCCTTAGGCCCAGCCTGTGCCAGGGAGTCCCCAGGAAACCTGTGTCCCCTCTATCCCCTTGCTGGCCCAGCAGCAGCTCCTCCCTGCCCAGCAATGTCTTGGTGGGTGTGTTGGGCCCCCCTTATCCACTCAGTGTTTATGGAGTCTGGCAGCCAGCCCAGCTTCAGGCCAGGGCCACCTCTGGGTCTGCACTCCAGCCACATAGTGCTCTTCTTGGGGGTGGCGGCCAGCCAGTGCCAACAGCTCTCTGGACCTCTCAGAGAGATCCCAGCCCTCCTCAAGAAGTTTCCCAGGCCTTCTGTCCTGGGTTTTACTCCTCTGTGAGGAACAAGGGTGCCTAATAAATATGTTTCTGCTTTGTGGGGGAAATAAAACATTCAATGCTATAATTGTGAAGGCAGTTCTTACTCCAACCATTTTGAGCTTTGGATTTTAGCTGTCATATCTTATTTTCACAACTCTTTACATTTTTATTTACTGACATAATCTTCATTTCTAGACTCTGTTCTAAGCCTCTCTCTTCTGTCTGTTTTTTCCCCAGACTGTAGTACACCCTTTAGTATTTCCTGCAAAGCAGTCTCTTGGTTACAAACTCTATCAGTTTTTGTTTATCTGTGAATATTCTACACTTGCCCTCATTTTTTAAAGGAGGAACCAGGGATTGAACCCAGAACCTCGTATATAGGAGGCAGGCACTCAAGTACTGAGCTATCTCTTCTCCCCAGTGAGAGTTGTTTTTTGTCTGTTTGTTTTTAGGAGGCATTGTGGATCAAATATGGGACCTTGAACATGGGAAGCTGGCGTTCAAGCACTTGAGCTATATCTGCTTCCCTCACCCTCATTTTTGAAAGACAATCTTACCTGATATAAGATTCTTGGCTGGCAGTTTTTCTCTTGCAGTATATTAAATATATCATAGCACTGCCTTCTTCCATGCTTTCTAATGAGAAATTAGCACTTAATCTTATGGGCATCATTTGTGTGAGATGAATCACTTTTCTTTTGAAAATTCTCAGGATTCTCTATCTTTGGCATCTGACATTCTGATTAGTATGTGTCTTGGAGACGGTCTATTCAGATTTATTCAGATGGAAATATGCTGTGCTTCTTGAATATGGATATCTATGTCCTTCAATAGGGGTTGGGAAATTTTCTACCACTATTTCTTCAAATATTCCTTCTGCCCCTTTTCTCTTCTCTTCTCCTTCTGAGGCACGCATGACACATATGTTTGCACATCTCTTGCCATCATTTAGTTCCCTAAGACCCTGTTCAATTTTTTCCATTCTTTTCTTCATCTGTTCCTTTGTATGTTTGCTTTCAGAGGTCCTATCTTCAAACTCATTGATCCTTCTGCCTCTTCAAATCTGCTATTATATGTATCCAGTATATTTTTTATTTCATTTATTGTGCCTTTCATTCCCATAAGATCTGCTATTTTTCTATGTATGCTTTCAAATTCTTCTTTGTGCTCACCCAGTGTCTTCTTAATATCCTTAATCTCTTTAGTCATCTCATTGAATTTATTAAGGAGATTTGTTTGAACATCTATGATTAGTTGTCTCAACTCCTTATATCTTCTGGAGGCTTAGTTTGTTTCTTTGACTGGGGTATATCTTCCTGCTTATTGGTATGGGTTGTAATTTTTTGTTAGTTTCTTGGCGTCTAATTTACTTGATGTATTTATTCTGGGCTCAATTTCTCTCTTCAGTTCAGGACTTTCTATTTGATTGGCTTTGTGCTACAGTCCCTCTTTAATACTTGGTTCAAATTAATTTGGAACTTTATAGTGGCTCATGTTTAGCCAATCTGAATTTTTTCAGCTCTTTTTAAAATCTGTTTCTTGCCTCTTCTCCCTTGCTGGTTGCAGAGTAGGTACCAAGGATGCAATTGGTACTGTAATCCGTGAATGCTGAAGCTGCTTGCATTGCCTCAGGAACCGATGAGGCTTTTCCCACCTTTCCCCCTGCCAGTGGTAGGGACAGAGCCACAGCCATGTGCAGCAATCCAAGCTGTGCAGACCAAGACCATAGTAGCTGCCCAGAGAGACCAAAGAAGCTCCATGCCCCTTCCTTGTCTGCCTGGGGTGGGGAAGGATCCACAGGTATGGGCAGTAAACTAAGCCATGCAGGTCAAAACTGACCACAGTTGCCCAGACAGACTGATGAAGCACCAGCACCCCTCCTCCCCTGCCAGGGGTGAGGATGGAGCCATAGGTGTGCGCAACAATCTTGTCCATGCAGGCCAAAAGCAACTGCAGTTGCCCGGATAGGCTGAGGGAGCGCTGCCCCTCCTCCTGCCCTGTCAGGGGTGGGTATGGAGCCACAGATGTGTCCAACAGTCTAGTCTATGTGGGCCAAAAGTGCCCGCAGTTGCCCAGAAAGGCTGGGGAAACACTCCCGTCAAGCGTGTCCTATTGGGGGTAGGGATGTAGCCACATGGGTGCCCAAGAATCTAGTCTATGTGGGCTGAAGGTAACTACAGTTGCCTAGAGAGGCTGGTGCAGGTCCCCTCAGCTTCCTCCCTCCCAGAGGCAGGGCTAGAGCCCAGACAAGGGCAGCAAAGTCACCTGGGTGGAAAGAGGTCTGTCCCTCTCTCACTGTGATTTTCAATCAGTCCTGCTTCCCCTCAAGCCAGGGATTTAGTTAAAATGGTGGCTACTGGCCTCTTTCCAACTTGGACACATTCAAACTTTAGCTGTTCTTAGGACTGGACTTTAGTCAGCTGAATTTACTAATCAGTAGCTGAAGTTGGTGCCAAAAACAGGGAAGGAACTCCAGTTCCTGAGGCAACTTGCATCACCAGTGGGGGATGGGCACCAGCCTTCAAGGCATGGAGTGCTCTACTCACAAATCTTCACTGCAGATGGGCAGTTTCCTCCTTTCATTCTTCTTCCAAAGATGTTGCAAGATGCAACATCTGGTCTCCTGGGACCCCCAAACAAGTGATTTAGGTAGCTCTGGCTGATTACTAATTCCACCGTAGGATGAGCTGACTCTTGGAGTGCCCTACTCTGCTGCCATTTTATCCTTCCCTCGCCAATATCGCTGTCTTCTAAGACCCTTGAGCTCAACCTTCTGGTACTTCTGGGTTGGTGTTTTAGTTTGCAAAAGGGGTATCAATATAAAGTACCAGAAATGGGATGGCTTTTATAATGAGGACTTATTTGGAGTAAAAGCTTACAGTCCCAAGGCTATGAAATACCCAAACAGAGGCATCAGCATGAGATGTTTTCTCACCAAAGTCAGTTACTGTTGATCCTGGCTGATCCTTGCCGCATGGTGAAACAAGATGGCTGCCAGTTTCTGCCGAGGTTTCAGCCTTTCCCTCTGGACTCACCATCTTCTTTTGAGTTGCTCTGTGAGCCCAGCCTCTCAGGGCTTTGTGCTTAAGCAATCCTGTAGTCCTCTCTCTCCTTGCATAGGGCTTGTATCTTAGTGCTTCTCTCCTTGCAGCTCAGCTGTGGGCAAATCTAGAATCTTTTTTTCTTACATGGCAGAATCAACCATGGCAGTTCCCTTGTTTCCAGTGTCTGTACATGTGAGTCCATTTATATCAGACTCAACAAGGTGGCGACTCAACCTGTTTCATGCATCCCTGACATAGTCCAATCAAAAGTCCTAAAGCAATCTTATCACATAATTTAATCAAAGGTCCCTCAACTGAATTTAATGCAACCAAAGGGTACCATGCCCAGAGGAAAAGATTATTTTACAAACAAAATATTTCTCTTTTTCAGATTCATAAAATAATTTCAAACTGCCATGGTTGGCATGCCCTGTAGTATGAAAACATGCCAAACAAAAACCTCAACTGTCAGATTGGCTGACTCATGAAATCATTAACCCAGATATAAACTCCTACTTATTACTCATATGCAGGTAAAATCTCCCTTGTAAGCAGATTTTACTGACTTCTTAATGATTTCCTAAGCCCAACAATTGCTGTAAAGTGTGTACATATAAAGTGTAGTGGGAACAGAAAAGAGGAAGCCCTTAGTTCTGATTAGGGTTCTCTTCACCAAGAGAATCAGTAGCTGAAAGGTAGGAAATCTTTCCTTTGTTTTATAATGCTTAACATTTCAAAACACGGAACATGGTATGAAAGTAACCACATCAGTAGGGTGAGGAGTTAGACTGGGAGAAAGTCAGAAAGTTTGGCTAGTACTGCCAGTCCAAATTAAGATGACCTGGAAGTGTAAAATACACACAGAAACAAAGAATGAATATGGAAAAAAAGAAGGTTAAAAAACCTCAATAATTTTTATACTGATCGTATTGAAATGAAATAGTATTGGACATATTGGGTTAAATAAAATATTAAAATTAATTTCATCTGTTTCTTTACTTTTTAAAATTTGGCTACTAGCAAATTTAAAATTACATATGTGGCTCACATTATATTTCTATTGGACAGTGCTACTATAGAATGTTGGCAAAAGGCTTTATTTAATAAAGTGGAAAATGGTGGAAGTTTTGAATAAGATACAATATTCCAAAAAGGGAATGCTGTGGTTACTTGAGTACATATATGTACATTTTAGGGAAAAATCTACAAGAGTTATTAAAATTATTGATGTACAGAAAATATTTCTGTTAAATATCCAGTAAGAACACATTGATTGGCTATATCTCATTAATGCAATAAATAGTTGTTTAATGCCAGGCATTGTACTTGGCACTGGAGTTCAAAAAATTCTTCCTTCATATATTTCATTCTCTAGGGCTGGGTCACCAATCACAGCAAAGGGTAATGGAATTACCCCATGGCCCTGGAGGGAAAATTCTACCTTTCTTGACATCAAAGAATCTCTTTCTGTTACCTGTACAAAATCTGGACTTTTAAACAGAAAATAAAGGCAACGATTGCTGTATGCAACAAACAGTGTCTGCCACTGTGCTGAGGTTTAAAAATATGTCACAGTAATCAACTTTATAGATCCCTTAAATTAAAAATTAAAAAACCATTTGGAAAAAAAAAATCATTCAGGCTTATCCACATTTGATAAAAACTTCAACTACAGAAATGAATTTTAGTTTTTCTGGCATAGGACTCTAACAACATGCATTTTATTTAGGTTTAGGCTAGGGAAAAATGGGCTTCAAATTGAAAAAGATACACATAAGCAGATGGACCTTTTTTAAAATTTCATTTTTATAATGGCAAGAAAATGGGTGAACCTGACCACTGATTTTTTTTTTTTTTTTTTTATTGGAAAAGGGAAGAGAAGGAAGGGGGAAGGGAAGAAAGGGAGGCTCAAAGCTTTCTAGCAGGTAGGCTCTTAGATGGAGTATACTTATGATTACATTTCTAAAGACATAATAAAAGTCACGTCTTTGTCTGGAGACTGACTCAATTATGTAGCCTCTTTCAGCATGAGCTGAACTAGAGATTTATGTCATTAAACACTTGTCCATCAGTATGTTAGCCTGTCTTTTTAAAGTTTCTAAGAAGGCATTTTAGAAAATAGAAAAGAGAGAATTCCACTGACGTGATTGAATAAGCTTTCTTGCACGAGAATGAGACACATTTAGTAATAAGTGGATGTGGACATAATTCATACTAACCTTGCACATTTAATACCATTAATTCGTCAAAACTTATAATATTAATTCATTCAAAAATGGGATTAAGCCCAGGCACCCCTTACAGCCCTAATCTGTGACTGATGGCTCTGTGACATCGGGCAGCACAGTGCCGCCAGCAGAGAGAGCTGCGCACGTGAGGCAAATGGCAATGGGAAACCATCCACTCTCTCCGCTCTTCAGTTAAAGCACTTTTTTTTTTTTTTTTTTTTTTTAAAGATTACTTGTCTCTCCGCACACCTTGAACGTTATATTTTAGCAGCTAAACCAACGATTTATATTTAATGCCAACAGAGGCGACTCACACAATTATTTTTCTAAATAGCGTTTAATGGAAATCAGCAGGTATGAAGATCCCAGCCAGGCTCACAAAATGACGGTCGCTGCAGTTGACGTTATTTCCAACCATGGAATTCAGGTCTGGCCATCAAATGCAGCACGCCAAGGATGCTGCAACATGGTACATGTGTTGCTCTTTCCGCTCTCTCGTTTCCGTCTCTGGCTCAGTTTGGAATATATTAATACTCCGTGCCTATTTTTCTCCAGTGTTTTCTCTACTTTTAGTCTTTCTATAAACATTTACTGAGTAGCACTTAAGAGTGAGGGACCTGAGTAGGTGCTGGGCAAATGAAGATGAAAAGGAAATGGCAATCTTTCCCAGAGAGATGTTTTCCTATGGAAATGTGGGCATGGAAAAGAGCCCACAGACCCACTGGAGCCAGGTGGCTCCAGTGTTTAATTCCAGCTGGAATTAGAATAACTAGCTGCATGTACTTGGACAAATTATTAGCCTCTGAAACCTTCATTTCCTCCACTGTGAAAGGGAGACACCTATCTCAATGCTTGCAACATTGTGGTGAGAATGTAATGAGCTAAAAGTAACACAATGCATGGCAAATAGCGATTATTTAATAAATGATGACTAATATTGTTATCATTTTATTATTGTAAAAAGTACCTATTAAAGTGCCTGTGTGAAGTAGATGCGCCATGTATAGTCACACCATTCTTCCTAGTTATTTAAGATGAGTATCTTCTCAGAACTAACTTAGGGAGTGATGAAGAGGGAGAAGTTTGTTTTGGTCACAGGCCCTCTTCTTTGCCTCTTTCCTTCCTCGGTGAGCCTATTCTCCTGATGCTCCTATGTCTTCTGTTTAAAACACCTGCTTCCAGGAAAGAATCTGAAATTTCTCTGAGTTGAAAAATGTGGGTAAATGACTGCTATGACTTCCATTGTTTCTCAATTATACTAATGCCATCAGACCTAGAAAAGGCCTAATTTGACACAGAACTTACTCCATTTGTGGCAACAGATCAGTGTTCAAGAAGAAGCATTAAAAAACGCTTATCTGTTCTTGGGAGAGGAGGATCCTATACCTGCTGTACCTTGGAGGGCATGGCCAGCATGTGTCACTCCTTCATCTGATAAGAACTTGAAGATCACCTATTTAGCGACTCATTTTAGGGTTGAGACAGGACCAGAAAGTCTCCGGAATTTATCCAAGGATGCCCAGAAATTTCCTAGTGGTGCATGATTACAACCAGGCCTGTGTCAGTGAGTCATTACGTAACCCTGCTCCCCAGAGCACTGGGAATATTGGCTCAGCCCTCTCCTCCCCTTCATTGGCTCTCTACCTGGAAAGTGCAAGTTTCCTGAGAATTCTCAGGACGGGGGTGGTGGTTATATTTTCATGGCCTCTCATTTCCACTTGGGTTATGTCTTTGCTGCACTGCATGTCCCAGATATGGTACAAACTGCTTCTTTAACTTCATATGAAACTCACTCAAAAGCATTTGTAATCAAAGCACACTTTCCTGAAATTTTATGTTCTGTTTTGAAGACACACTGGGGATGGGGAATTTGAGGAAATGATAGTCCTTGCCATTCTTAAAATGCCCTGGAGAATTTCACTGACAATATACCTAACCTAATCCCTAATTTTTTAAATCTTGAGGCGTCAAGGATAATTTTTCAATTGTTAAACATGATTTTCATACAAATATATAGGGAACATGAGTTAAAGATTTAACTCATTAAGTGAAGGAACCAATAGGATAGTAAAGACAGTTCAAAGGAAAATTCAAGGAATTGAGATTTATATAATTAGCCAAAAGAATGCCAAAACAAGTTTGTTGATAGATACAAAACTGTTTAATTTCCTTCAGGGCAACAAAACCTTTGGGTTATCTTTTCTACTGCAAAGAAACTTACAACGAACGTGTACTTTCTCTTGAACAGAAATAGAGAAGTTAATATATACCTTCACAGCCTCTGCTCCCTGATCCATAGGAAACAGTGTGTCAAGCAAAGGTACAATCTCCCATAAAATTAAATAGTCTTTGTTAAGCCTAATACTTATTGCTGCAGTGTGATGCTGAAAAGACAAGCTATCCTTTTGCTTTATTTCCAGTTTGGATATTTATTCTCCTTTTCAAAATTTTAAAATAAACTCTAGTTGATGCTTATGTTACTTTTCTGAGGACTACACTCTGAGAACCTCCGCAATAGGTGTATCAGGGTGGCTAAAGGAAAAGAATCTTTACATGCAGGCCAGTCTGATCTTGTGCAAAGTTAGAAGGCTACACCACCCCCTAAAGGCAGAACTTCTCTATGTCCTCTCTGCCTCTGTGCAGAACCCTCTGGCTCCCATTTTCCCATTCTCTCTTTCCTACATCCAACTCTCAAAAGTGCTCGCAGATCTTGTTATCCTAATTTACCCTAAAATAGAAATTAGTCATAGCAGTTATTCCTCTCAGGGGCCTTTGCATTTTAACATGAAACAAAACTTTATAGCAAATAAATGAAATTTGAACAGTGAAAAGGTATTAATTTCAATGGGAAAAGCTTTGTTGGGAGATGGTAGCAGGAGCATGATCTTACCCATTTCTTACCGATAAAAGAGGCCCAAATAGGGAGCACGATTTCAGATAACCTTGACCTCCTATATGTATGTCTTCCAAATAACCACTTATCATGTCTTACATTATATGAGTAAGGACGTTATCACTGCCAGAAAGATCGATATTCTAAAATTCTTTTGCTTAAAAGGAGGATATTTGCCCTGTAGTAAATGGACCATCACCTTCTCAGTCTGGTACAGTCAAGCAGGCTGTGCACTGTACAACTTAAGAAGGTATCATCTATTCAGACTCTGATGTGGATGACACTGCCTGGAGTTGATCAGCATGGTGGCTCAAATCCTAGAAATACTTTTATCTTAGATATTCTTTTGTGACTTGTTTTAGTTTCCTAACTGCTAAAAACAGATACCATAGAATAGGGTGGCTTAAACAATGGGGATTTATTGGCTCATGGTTTTGAGGTTAGGAGAAGTCCAAAATCGAGAAGTCCACAAGGTGATGTTTTCTTACTGAAGACTGTGGCATTCTGGGACTGGCTGCTGGTGATCCTTGGTCCTTGGCTTCTCTGTCACATGGCAATGCACCTGGTGGTGTCTTCTCCTTTCTCCTCTAGTTTCCATTGACTTCCAGCTTCTGGCTGTTCCCAGTGGCTTCTCCTTCCATGTCCAATTTCCTTTGCTTATAAGGACTTCAGCCATATTAGATTAAGGCCCACCCTCCTTCAATTTGGGCACACTTTAACTAATAACATTGCCAAAGATCCTGTTTACAAATGGATTCACACCCACAGGACCATGAACATGCCTTTTGTGGGGACATGATTCAATCCCCAACATCCCCATATCAATTTTATAGATACGACTTCCTAAATCTCCCTCCTATCAATTCCTCTCAATCCTTACTGCCTCTTTCTATATCAAGCTCTCTTCATCTCTCACTTGGACTAAGACTCTGGTTTCTTTACCCATTCTCTGCCTCAGCCTTCACTTTTTCCATGTATTGTCTACATTGTGCTGGAGTAAACTAAGTCAAATCTGTTCAGTCTGCTTTCTTTCTTGCTCAACTTCTGCAGTGATTATCCTTTTCCCACAGGTAAATTTTAAATCTTTCTTTAAAAATTTGTATCTACAAACATTTATATTTACTTTTCCCTATTTACTTATTCTCAACTGTTTTTCCCCCTGTCCTCACAAGCCTTCCCTTCTTTTAATCTCTCATTTTCTACCTCCTACTCTCAGGCAAAAAAACCAACCAAACAAACAAACAAACAAAAAAAAGCACAAATTCCACTCCTTGCCTCATGCAGAGAAGTTCACACTTTTCTGATGCCTAGATACCAGTTAATGTCCAGATTCTTGGGTACCCATATGCCATAGCAGGCAATTATACTACAGTATTTTCTCAAAGACAATTTTCTTTCTAAGATGAATTCCTGCAACAGTTAGAATTAAAAATAAGTATATTACATTTATAATAAGAGTACCATTTATAAGTACTATGTATGTATATAACATGGATTATCTCATTACATCCTTTAAAATTCTAGGAGGTAGATTATTATCTGCATCTTACAGATGAGAAAACTTAGGCCTGAGAGTCTAAACAGCTCACCTAATTGATAAAGCGTGCATGTATAGATAGCTTCTTCTGAATGAGTACAAATGTGCTGTTCATTACGTTATACTGCTATAGAATTCTTTCACAAAAAGTTTAGCCTCAATAAACTATGTAAAGTTAAATACAAGTTTCTTTCCATCATGTGCTTATAGATGAACTTTTTCTTTACAACTGCTTTTATCAATGAAGCAATCACAAAAATCTGTCAGGAAGAGCTCACGTCTCAGGGCTACCTCCGGGTGGCGCAGACTCTTTACCACTGGCGTGGCTGGCTGGGTGGACTGGGCAGGGCCGGTGCGTGAGAATTTTGATGCCTACCCCTGAGGAGGGGTGTTCTTTCTGTGGTACCACCACCACTTGTCCTGCTCTCAGGCCTCTGCCAAGGCCCTTCTTGTCTTAACTGTGGAGGGAAACAGCCCCATAGAAGCTTATTTTTGCTTTAATTTTTAAAATTAATGAAATAATTAAATTCTCTAGGGGACTGTACCTATTTTTTGGCATACTATTTATGATTCATTAGGGCTCAGACTCTATGAAGTTACATGTAACTTGTCCTTTGGAAGGTTGGTTTCCTTTTAATTATGTTATCTATTTTAATGTTTTGAAGGAATGAGATAAAAACTCTCACCTTGTTTGAGTTGCACAGATCTCAGAGGATTGTGATGAGCATTGGCCCCTGAGCTGATTGGGGGCATTTCTACAACAGTCTTTGGGGTGTTTGGTAGGACTTGGTAAGTGACACAGGGGTCTGCCCTGTCATTTGGACCCCAAATAATCTTTCTTGCATGGACAATGTCCTATATTTCAATGTGTGGCTTTCCTTTAATTGGCTCAAGTCAATCTATTTTTTTCTTCTTATTTTTCAATCTTTTTCTTGGAAGCACTAAATGAAGACATTTAGAGGCCTGAAACTCTGAAAAAAACTATGTTATCTCTATCCCCCAACCATGTAATTCAAAATAACACCACTCTAAATTGCAAAATAATAAGGAAATCCAATAGCGTTATGATGACCAGGTAAGTGCCCTTATGAGGTATCAATTTCTTAGGAAAAATATTTTCTGGGGCCCTTGTTTCTGCCCCAAGCTTAGAGAGCCTGTTGTGAAATCCAGCAGTGTTTTTTGAGTGCCTGTCACGTGTCAGTCATCTTTTCCAGTGACACAAAAAGGATTATTCCTCAGTCTCTGCCTTGCAAACATTCACTGCCTGTTGGGGAAAGCAGACTTGTTCACAAATAAACATAGGAGAGTAGAGGCATGTAAAGTATGATGTGGCCACGAGAAAAAGGAACTACAGAGTCTGCCTATGGGAAGGGCAAAAGCGGTGCACCAGAAGAAGCTGCAGAAAGCAGGTGACATTTAAGTGGCCTTAAAGGTTGAGGAATTAGAGGCAAGCCAACAGGAAGGAGCTTTAAGAAAGGTACCCTGGGATGAGGGTGCTAGGTTCGTTTGAAGTATAGGAAATAGTTTGGCATGGCAACAAATGAGAATAGGCAACTGAAGTTGAAAATGCAAAGACAGATTTGGGCTTGATCATTAGGGGCCATGATGACCAGGCTGAAGGATTTGTGTGTACCCTAGTAGCAGTGGGGAGCAGATTGGACATGTTTAAGACAAAAAGTCATAAATGAACTCTGAGTTTTGGATCACCTGGGCAGGAGGGTAAGAGAATGGAGGGAAGTTGAGGGGTCTGGAGGTAGGGAGACCCATGAGTCTGATATGACCCCTTAGATATGTCAAGGGCCTGGGTTAGAGTTTGGACAATGTGGATGAAGAAGAAAGGAAAGGTATTGATGGTAAAATGGGGAGGAAGGGCAGCCTGCTGACTACTGTGTGGATAAGGGATCAGGAAGAAGTTAGCTCGGAGTTATTAGACCAGAGATGACAAGTAGATTTCATTCCAAATGCTAACTCAGATTGAATGGCTGACAGAGCAGAGCAAGGACGTGGAGAGCTGGTTTAGCCATCTCGCCATAGGCACAGGAGGAGCAGCGCACTTGCCAGGTAGTCGCGATCCTTTTTAGACTATATTAGTGGTTGGCCATGGCACAGGCCTTTGTCTTTAAAGTAAATTATCACTATTTTCTAATAATGATGAATTTTTTGGTCACCTTTAGCATGAATGCTAAAGATCAGAAGATGTTACAAGGTAACACAGAGCCAACACAAGAGCAGCTGCAAAGCTGAGCTCAAAGGTGGGTACTATGGGATACTAAAAATATTAGCAAAATAAGAAAACACACTACAGATAGAGCTACAACTAAATTTACAGCTACAATTAAACTTGTTCAGACAATGTCAATGCAGGAAAACTTGGGGGAAAGACCTGTTTCAAAAAATGTGACTATAAAACGCTCTTAAAAAGTATAAACCTGTGCTAATTTGTTGGCCACTGGTCAATATGGCTATTGAATATCTGCAATATGGCTAATCTGGATTGAGATATGCTGTATGTATAAAATACACACCAGAGTTTTAAATGCTTTGTATGAAAAAAGAAGGTAAAGTATCTCAGCAAGTTTTTTGTTGATTGTATGTTGAAATGATATATGTTGTTTATATTGGGTTAAATAAAATATATTGTTAAATTAATTTCATCTCTGTCTTTTTATTTTTAAAAATGTGACCAGTAGAAAATGTTAAATTACATACATGGCTCACATTTGTGGTTCAAATTATATTTCTGTTGAACAGTGCTGGGATAGACCTTCTAGAAAACTGGGAAACAAAAATATCTAGGAATAGTTGGTGGAAATATGCCCGCAATTTTTGTAGCCTTGAAGAGTCCTATTTACCTGACCAAGAGACTTGTAGCTATTTATTACCCGCTCAAAGAGCCCTTGAGCAAACAGGTGGTTTCCTTCTGAGCCCTGACTGAATCTTGGCCTCTGTTTTCTATCATTCCAGATTTGCTTACCTGAGGGTCAGGAAAAGAGGTTTCATTGTTGAGGCAAGCCTTGGCAAAGTAACAGAAAGGGCCCTGTATCTTTCTGCTGTGACATACATAGATGGGGATGCTCTAAATGATCTTACAGGATATACTTTTTTTTTTTAAGGATATACTTTTTTTTTTTCAAGATTTCTTTATTTACTTTTATCCACTTTTGCGCCCCGTTTTTGCTGTTTTTCAATCCATTCGCTGGGCAATTCTCTGTGTCTGTTTCCTGCTCTCTCTTCTCATCCTTCTCCTCCTGCCTTCACCAGAATTTGATCCTGGGAACCTCCGAAGTGGGAGAGAGGTGTCCTACCACCTGTGCCACCTTAGTTTCTGGTTTTTCAGCGCGTCTTGTCTTGGCTCTCCCTTGTGTCACTCTTCTGTTACGTCATCATCTTGCTACATGGCTCGGAGGGTCCTGGGGGGCTCACTGCGCACTGGGCCTGGGGGGCTCACCCACTCACAGGGCCTGGCGGCGCACCCATGCACGGGGCCTGGCGGCCCATGCGCCTTCTCCATTTTTCTTTATTTTTACCAGGAGTTCCCGGGGATCGAACCCAGGTCCCTCCATATGAGAGACGGACACCCAACCATTTGAGCTACATCCCGCCCCGAAGGATATACTTTTAAGCCTCCTGAATTGACCATGCTGGACTAAAATATCAACAGGATTCAGTTAAAACTAATTTACAAATTTTTAAATAAAGCAATGGCTGATCATTTTGTCCACAAAACTGAAACCACAATGCCAAACACATGTGCTATAACACTAAACAAATCAGAATTGGGGCAATTTCACATATTCAGAAAAAAATGACCAAAAAGAAAAAAAAAAAGAAGAAAAAAGAGGAAACACTATTTGGAGGCAAAAACCTGTGATGTCCAAAGAATGTTTCTCTGTTTATAAAACTGAAACACTCTATTACATGTTAATTTTGCAGTTTGCTGGTGCTACTGCTGCTCAGGTGTGAAACACAGTCAAGGGTTTTGATTTCACTATAAACAAGCAACAGCTTGCTCTCCGAGTGTTAGAAACAGCTAGCATGAATTAGCAATAAGCCGGGGAAATTTCCTAAAGTAAGGACAGAGGGACACAGTTTTTGGATATTGACTATTTATAGACTCTTCTATTAAGGTAAGAGTCCTTGTAAGGTTGACCTCAGCCCCCCCTTTGACCTTAGCACCATGACAGAAGACAGTGCCCGTCACAGGGAAAGCTTGGTTCTGCTCCTTCACTTTTTCCCAAAACAAAAGTCCTCATGTCAATCTTATTAATAATATTTGCCTCTAGTTATTACTGTGGGTAAGGCATTGAGGTGGGAACAGTATCTGCCAACTAGGCTTTATTTATAGCAAATCTTTAAAGTTGGTAGAGATGAGATCCCATTTTGAAGATGAGGAAAATGAAGCTCGGAGAAATTATTGGTTTATCAGTGAGAAATGCCTTTGGCTGCAATTGGTGGCTTAAGTAGGTTGGCGTTTATTTGACTCATGAAAGAGGACATCTAGGGAAGGCAGTCTAGGGTTACCATATGGACTCAAAGATCCCAGAGACTCAAGCTTTTTGTGTCTTTTCACTCTGCCCTTCATAGAGTGCTGGCTTTCATAGCCATATGGCTGCCAGACTTCTAGCGGGAGAAGCTTTTTCCCTCTTAATTAAAAGTTTCTGCAGAATCCCAACTAGTATTTCATTGGTCAGAGTCATGTTTCATGGCTACCTCTATCTCCAAGGAAGGCTAGGAAACAGTATTTTTATCTGAACAAGGGACAAAGTAGAATCTTTTAGCGAAGAATCAAAGGGATGGTTAGGCAAGTAATTATAGGACTTGATTCTAGGATGGTCTGATTCTAAAGTCCATTCTCACGTCTTCAATACTTTGTGCCTCTTGGGGATCCTACTTTATTTACCATATTCCTAGTGACTGGAAAATAGTAGGCACCCAAGTATTGTTAACTTAAGGCACAATGTTGAAATCCCACCAGGCACGGAAGCTTTGGTACCTCCTGTGTAAGCACCTTCCTTATAACTCCCTTGGATTACAGTGAATGCAGTACGATCAGCTGCTGTTCAATTGCACAATAGTAAAATAGTCTCTGCTTAGGGAAATAAAAAAAGGGCAGGGATGCTAAGCCTTAGCACTTTGCTAAGTGATGTTTTAAAAAGATTTGGAGACCATTTACATTAGCTATCTCCATAGCTAGAGATAGAAAACAATTCCAAAACTACTTCTGTCTCTTCCTCCATCTAAGCTTTTACTAATACGTTTTTAGCCCCAAAGACTTGCCTCAAATCCTTTGCCTTTAAGTAGGAAGTTATTTGGACTAAACTTCACATCTTTGCTAAAATGACATTTTCCCCTTAGGAGACAGGAGATACTAGTAGATGAAATGAGAAATCTTTTAGCAATTGGGAAATAAATGGGTGATTGTGAGTGAGCCTGCATTTATTCACACACATAGACATGAAAACTGGAGAGGAAAGTTTTTTCTGGGATTCTGGGTTAATGGGGAAGACAGTGGATTGCAGTTCTAAGGAAGGAGTGGGAGTAGTTGTCATCAACATGATATTCTTCTAGAATAGCGATGGAATCCATCATAAGGAAACAGTTATGGATTGGTCAGACTTTCTGAGGTAGTCACAGTTTTAAATAAGCTATTCCTATTGCAGAGCAAATGTTCGACCATGTGTCCTGATCCATCATGTGTGAGATATAACCCCTTCACAGTGAGCTACTGAGTGGAACATGGAACGTTTTCTATTAAGTGGTCTGAATCCCTTTAGGTTCAGCATCTGTGAAGGATTCAAAATTTAGCCATTCCCTCTTTTCTGCTCTTTTGTTTTCCGTTCTTTATAATAAGTTTCCAGGAGTGAAATTCACATTTCCAAGGCAAGGCACTTCTTTAGTTCAGACCATAGAGCTTGGGGTGTCCACAAGGCCAAGCAATTTGTAAAATTGAAAGTCTACTTGTACTGGCTGATGATTAACAAATAAACAACACAAAGTTCATTGTATCTGAAATCGTATTTGGTTACAGATATGCTAATCAAACAGATGTAATTATAGCTTTTCACCTAAATAAAGTAAGTTGAGGAATTGTTTTACTTTATAAGTATTTTTAATAATTACAGAAGAGTTTGGATTTTATCATATAAGTAACATACATTTAATTCAACTCTATGGGCTACTTGGATATTAAGTAGGAATATTGCAGCTGCTATAACAATTCTTATATTAATTTATACCCACTGGTCAACTATATAATTTTTTTATATTTGTTTCTGACCTTATACAACCTATCACATTTTAAATTGAAAAATGCCTACATTGTATTCCTACAGAGCATGAAAATGTCATTTTGCTTAATTTATGATAAGATAAAATATTATCCCCTGGTCTTTTTTGCCCTTCCTCCCCCACTCCTTGGGGACTTTGAAATCTGTATTTTAAAAGATGCTACAGTGAGCGAGGCTTTCTTTCCAAGGGGCTGCTGAAAATTACAATGGACAAGACTAAAAAGGTCAGTGAATAAGTGCTTAGCCTCTTCTAGTTAGCCAGCTCCAAGTTTTCAGTCCAACAAATGCCAGTTTGGGGGGTATTTCTGCAAGTTGGCATATGGCTGATGGTTTCTGAAGAAGCTTTTTCTATATAGTCAGTACCATTCCATCTCAACATACTCTTCATCCATAATCCTAGGATGGGCTCAAATGTGACTAGTCTGTGTGAAATGTTTTCATTTCCTATTGACTGGTTGTGTACTTCCCTTGAGTTAATCCCTTGTTAATAGACACTTTCTTTGTGCCAGCTGAGATCGGAGTTGTGTTGTCTTTGTGATTCTAGCAGATTTTATTACTTGGATATCTTTGTTTTCATTATTTTGAGATTTTGGGATTTTGTCTGTTTCATTGATATTGATTCTCTCAGTTAGAGATGGGCTGGCCTCCCACTGTCTCTGTTTGTGTTTGATCTACAAACAGTGGGAGGGAATCCTTAGGCTACAAATGCTTTGGTTCTATGCTTCAACTAGGAAAGGCATGGTAAGAGCCGTTAGCAGCTTTCCCAACAGAAAACAGATGAATGGGGTTATAAATCTAGTTGGGGGACTTATATATTGTCATTTAAATGACCTCAGGTCATTGTTTTGGGACATTAATTTTAGGGGGTAATGTGGGATTTTTGAAGAGCCCTGGCAATCACTTTCTGAGAAATCCGAGGAAAATTTTAACCCTTTTAGTTGTTAGTTCTCCCTCTTCCTGACGTTTGACTTTGGGCAAGTCTTTTTAACTTTCTGGTCTCAGTTTCTGTATCTATACAATGAAGATACTAGACCAGATGATCTTTAAATTCTCTCTCCCCTGGATTAATAGATGGAAAGAAGTCATGACATTGAAAGTGCACTAACTATGTGGTTGCATCTAGGTACCAGGCGAAATTCAGATGGCAGTGAGGAGGACTCTGATAGCCCTCCACTGGGGATTCTAGGTATTTATTGTCTTGCCATCCAACTAATTGCCAGAAAGATGTCCCTTTCTATTCAATCAATCTCCCCTAAGATCTCAGGATGAGTAGCTGTCCATTGTCCTACTTTCAATTTTTTTCTGCTCTGCCCTTCTGTATTATATCCCTTTCCTAGATATTCATTTAGTCTTTCATTTATTAAACTTTTATTGAGCCTCTATTATATGCCGGGCTTTCTATGAGGTCCTAAGGCAATAGTTTCCCAACCATAATGGGCATCAGAATTACCTGAAGGTGTATGTTTTAAAAAGTATATTTCTACTCCAGTCCCTTTCTTTATTAGTATAAAGATTCCCCAAACCAACCTGAGTCTATTTTTGTTCAGTAGAGTTGGATTGGGGTGGGAATCTGTGTTTTAAAATATGCCCCTTAGATGATTCTGATGTAGATGATCTGGGAACCCCAATTGAGATTCTGTCCCAGAGGGTATAGAGAAAGGACTCACATGTAGTCTTTGAGCCCAGGGAGGAAGACAACCGTGAGCTGAAGAAAGAACTGTGGGGGTTAAAGTGTAGGACCAAGGCAGAGAGCCTCTGGCCAGGGAGCCAGTAGGTGCTGGTCTGACCCATGCTCCATTCACAGACCTTGGTCCTCTTAATAGGAAGACCCCATATGGGCTAGCCACAGTCCATATGGTGGATATATGGTGGACAGAGGGTTACCCCTGTCCAGGGTAAGATCAATAATAACCCTGGTAAGATCAGTTGCCCAAACTAGTCAGCCTCTGGGTACTAGGTGCTCAGTTTCTTCTGCCTCATCTCTTCTCATCCATCTGGAGAATCCCATCAAGTCTTCAACATCCAATTAAACATGTCACATTCTGAGTAAAGTCTTTCCCAATACCTCCAAAGCCCCATTGATGCATCCCTAGTGCATCATGGCATTTTGTGCCTGCCTCTATTTGCTTGTCTCACCCAGACCTTCAGAGCAGGCAAATGACTCTCAATCTCAGTATCACCTATGCCTCCCTAGGAGCTGGCACAAGGCAGGCACTCAAAAAATGTTTGTTGAATGGATGTCTGAAGGAAGGAAAAGGCAACCACCGGACCCCTTCACATAGGTAGGAGCAACCTGAGCAATGGAAGTGAGATGAGAAGATACTCCACCTTCCCCCAGCGTAATATATAATTCATCCCCCACTCTAAGAAGGGTGAGGAAAAATGGGATGTGAGCATCTCACTGTGAGGACCACCGCATCTAGCAAGCTGATGGATTCAGTTCCTCCAGGAACTCACAGTCCCAAAGACAGTTGGGGAAAAGTTAGAGCTGGCCAACAAACAACGAATACAAGTGTAACAAGTAGTAACAGCTGACATAAAGTGATATCTTCCTTATTTTTTTTTAAAACAATTTATTGAAGTATATCATTCATACATGAACATACATAAACTATAAGTGTTCATTAAATATCGTGATCTTACAAGACAAACATGCATAACATCATACAAGGCTCCCACACATCACCCCCTTCCCCACAAACACCTTGCATTGTTGTGAAACATTTGTTAACAAATCATGAAAGAGCATCATCAAAGTATTGCTACAGTCCATAGTAAAACTTTGTATTACAAAGTATTACTATAGTCCATATCTTCCTCCCCTATACATTTTTTTAAGGATCTATTTATTTACTTTTATCCATTTTTACCCGCCCCCCCCCCATTTTTGCTGTTTCTGTGTCCATTCGCTGGGCAACTCTCTGTGTTTGTTTCCTGCCTTCTCTTCTCATCCTTCTTTTCCTGTCTTCACTGGGATTTGGTCCTCGGAATCTCCGATGAGGGAAAAGGCATCTTATCGCCTGTGCCACCTTAGTTCCTGGTTGTTCAGTGAGTCTCGTCTTGGCTCTTCCTTATGTCACTCTCCCGTTATGTCATCATCTTGCCACATGGCTCGCGGGGACTGGCGGGTCACCTGCGCACAGGGCCTGGCGGCTCACCTGCTTGTGGGGCCTGGTGGCCCAAGCACCTTCTATATTTTCCTTTTTTTAATTTTTACTGAGAGGTCCCGGGGTCGAACCCAGGTACCTCCATATGGGAGACCACCCGAGCCATATCTGTCCCCCTGCTATATCTCTTCAGGTTGACCAAAGATACCCAAAGTTACAGTCTTTTCCCATACAGGGTGATCATATAATAGATCAGCCTTAGTTTACCACCAGCATTCTAAAAACCAGACCTAGGGAGAAAAACTAGGTCTGGGGACACATGCATGGTTTCTAATATAGCTAATGTTTAGCCTACCTTGATTATCACAAAATCAGGACAGTGAGAATATTCACAGCATAAAGTGCTTTCTGTGTGCCAGGTCCTGTTCTAGCACTTTATATGTAGTAACTTACACCTTATCCCTATTTAACAAACAAGGAAACTGAGGCACAGAGTGCTTTGTTAACTTACCCAAGGGCACAAAGCTCAAAGTGGCAGAAGTGTGATTCGAACTCAGGCAGTCTGGCTCCAGCATCTATATATTTAACCATTATGCTCTAGTGGTTCTCTATTAATACTGAAAAGTTCCTTTTATGGCAGAAGAAGTGAGGAGAGAAGGTCATCATTTGTACAAGACTCAATGTTTTCATTTTGTAGGTTTTTGTATCACTGAAAATCATTTAATCTCATTTCCCAATCCATTTGCAGCCATGACTCATCATCATCCTCAACCTTTAATGCCACCTCCAATTCACTAAGTTGAGACTTTTAGAATTCAACATTTTTGCTTACCTCTTCAACTGCTACAAGAGAAAGCAAATTGACCATACAGAATCCTTTCCAGTACTTCAGATGATTTTATAAAATAAATTATTTTAGCTATTTAAGCTTAAATAATTTTCAATGATAATTGCTTAATGCTCTCCACTGAGCTTGCTTTTCTTTACTCCTTTCATTGCTTCAAGGTACTCATGGAAAAGGATTTAAAATTATTGCTTAGAATGCTCTTTCCCTCAACCAAGAGTAAAAAGCATTATGTACATCCAATAGCCTGTTAAACCTTTTCCGTTTAACTTTTCAGAAAAGTTACCCCATGCTTAATATTTGCAAGTAGTGTTATAAAGAAAAAAGCTTAGATGTTGATGATTTCCTCAGGAATCAATGCAAGTGAGCTCAGGGCAAACTGGCAGGGCACAACACAACAGAAAAAATCATTAGGAAAGGTAGAAAGGAGATGCTCTCCCCCAAGTAGCCTTGGCTGGCAGTGAGACGGGGGCAGCGGCAGTGAAGGACACCCAGATGGGAGCCTGGTGCCAGAAACTGCAGCAGAGAGCTGTCTTCTGCTGCCCCAAACTTAGTGCATTCTGCTGCATCAGCAATGAAGAACCAGAGATTTTGAGCTTCTGCATTTATCAGGAACTATATATTAACTCTGATGGATTTCTTAAATGATGACTTAAGAAAGGAGGGAGGGAAGAAAAGAAGGAAGGGAGGAAGGGAGGGAGGGAAGAAGGAAAAGAAAGGAAGGACAGAAGACCCAGAGAGAAAAACAAAACAAAACAAAGCAATCCACAAACATATACACTGAAAGATGGCAGAAAGAAATGGAAACCCTCCTAAATTCTACATATTATCCATAATGACTACTTTTCATTGTTTCAACAAATAGAGAGAAGCAGTTTGTATTGTTTTATTTTTTAGTGCTTAAAGATAAGAGCTAATGGACTCAGTCTAAAAGTTTTCTTGGAATGGGGTGAGAGAACAGGGGATGGTTTGGGTCTTCCTCAAGAAGCACAATGAATTCAAACATGCCAAAGCTTTTGAAACTTGTCTCTTTGTAGGAGACAAAACCTTTCATGTCTGGTAAGGAGGTGGTGGTGGTGACAGCTGCATATAGTGCTCTATAAACAAAGTTCTTGGGGGGTGATGTGGCTTAAATGGTTGGGCATCCGTTTCCCATATGGAGGGACCTGGGTTCAATCCCCAGGGCCTCCTGGTAAAATAAAAAAGAAAAATATAGAAGGTGCACTGGTGAGCCACCCAGGCCCTGCCTAACTATGCAGCAAGGTAATGACATAACAAGAGAGTGACACAAGGGAGAGCCAAGATGAGACAAAAGTAAGTAAATAAATAAATCTTTAAAAAAAACAAAGTTCTAATACAAAAAAAAAAAAAAAAAATCCCAGGCTGTCTCTTCCCAAGGATCCATCTACCCCAATATGAATTCTCATATCTACAGTGGAACTTTAGCAATCAAATTGGAACATGAGATGGCACACAAAGGATGGCACAGTAGCAAGCTAGAAAGCAGTTGGGCCCTGATGACTCCAGAGCTGCTCTACCAGCCCTCAATTGCCTTCTCTTGACTTCTTTTATGCGAGAAAGAAACCTCTATCTTGCCACTGTTTGTTATTGGTTTTTGTTTTTTGTCATTGTTGTTATTATATGTAGCCAAAGCTAATCCTAACTGATATATCTCCTTTTATAACTCATTATGGTTCTGTTAACTAGAATATTAGATAAAACTTTTCTTTTTGGGTAAAGGGAAGTTGGGACAAATTTCCCAGAGACCTAGAACTTGGGAACCTATTAATACACTGAGGTATTTTTGTGCAAAATGCAATAGCCCCTTTTGTGTTTTGCACAAAAATCTATAAAACAATAACAAAAAGCCCAACTAAATTTGATGGTCAAAGAAATAAGACATAAAATGAGAAAATTCTAAATGAAAGACTTTTCCTGAAGGAGTAAATGATTATTTAAAATTCCCCTTCCTTTCCTCCGGAAGAGGAAATCATTCTGATATTTATATGTTTAATAATGAAAATGGCCTACTGATCTTCTGGTTCCCAGCAATAGCTGACATTAGTCCTATTATTTTAAGACTTTTTAAAATTAGTGCAACCCAGCTGCCATTTCCTCTTGCACTAAGTGAATCGAAGCCCTCAGCTGGCATGCCTCACACTTTTTGATGTGTGAAAAACTGATACCCAGAACATAAATCACCATCACTTTCTCTCCTGAGACCGTGCACATGATTCAATATCTGCATTGTAGCTGTCAGGAACAAGTCAGCTCAGTGTTAGGAAAAAAATCTAATAACATATTCCAGACACAAGATGTAATTCTTCAAAACATTTTAAAAGAGCATTTTACACTTTCTGCAAACCAGTGGAGGATTGAAGTAATAAGTTGACTAAACCCTAAGAATTGGCTTTAAAAAAAAAAATCCAACACCATTGTCAATGTTGTTGACGTTTCTTTAGAAAGTTGATTGATGAATTAGGATTGTCCAGTGGAGAGTCCCGGGGTAGCCCTCTACAAGACTAGGGGCATCTCATTCTGATCATGAGTCGGTGGTTCTAGGGTTGAAACAAGAAGCACACCTGGGATATCTAATGCCATTTTACAACAGTAAATGTAGTTTGGTGCTTAGATCTGGCAAAAAGTTAAAAAAAAATAACTAGCACTTAAAATGCTCAGTTTTTAGTTTGTGCTTAACTGTCTTTTTTTTTTTTCTAGATTAGTTATGGTAAATATGTGGCACTTATTTCACCCTATTTCCCTCTCATACCCCTGGAAAATAATGCTAGGTTTCTGCCCTGCTGCTTGCTGAGTCCAGATGTAACTTCAGGATATTTTTCAACACAGCATGCCGAGGAGCTACTACCAATTGATTGGCTTTGCCATAAAAATGATTATTGGCTGTCCCTGCTCTGGTTGCTTGAAAGTTTAGTGAAAGTCATTTTATCCAATGCAATTGGATGGCAAGCCAAGGCCTTATGGTTGCATATGCGTCTGCTGGAATTTCTAGTCATCCAGCTAGCTTAAAGCATGGCCATGGTGCCTCATCCATAATTTCTAGTGTCAGTTTCTTTCCAGTAGAGTAAAAACTTAAATATACCCCTAAATCAACCTAAGTTCAGAATCCCTTTTTGTATTTATGATCTCCCCCACCCCAGCTTTTCCTTTGCTTTGTCCACACCTAGCACATCTGCAATATTTTTTAGAGCTCAAATCTTTATCAAGTTTTACTAAGGCATTCAACTCGGTTTTCACAGAAACAACAACTCTTTCATTTTAAGCTCACATTTCATCAGCTTTCCTAATATTTAATTAAGTTGCATAATTAAAATAACCTGGCATAAACAGGTTTGGGACCAATCCTTAGTAGCAGGAGGTATTGGACAGAAGCAGTGGGAGTAGAATGCACCAGCATAGCTACCGGTGCTGAACTTTCAGTTTGCCTTGGGCCTTAGTCAATGTGTTCTATACATGGAATGGAGTGTCAACTAATCCTCTGAGTCAGGTAAGAGGATTTTGCAGAGAGAGCTCCTCTGCAAAATAGAAGCCTCTAACTCACACCACGGATAACGCTATGACATGTTTCCCTTCTCTTGCGCGTGTTTTCTTTTAAAAAAGGAACTGATTATCTCTGAACATCCTCTTGCTTTCTAAATGGCTTTTCCACTCAGTCCACTCCATCGTAGCATAGAATCTTCTATGCACCCTCTTTAAGGCCATTTCGAGGTTGCCTTTCTTCCTCCAACCTCCTGGGAAGTGGTAATCATCCCCCTCCAAGTGCAAGCGCCAGCTGTGGAGCTTTGACAGTGACTGTTCCACGGTCCCCAGATGTGGTTGCTGGGTCGCATTCGTCCTTCCCAAGGTTCTAGGGTTTTCCGATGCCAGTTAAATCTTCTGCCACAATCAATTCAAATACACAAGTTTAGCTATTCAAATTACTTTTTCCAAAAGTGCTTTAAAATGCATTAAGTTATTAATTGCCTGCTGGCACTTTAATCAAATGGGAAAATTGACATAGCCAGAGGCATGTATTTTTGTGGAAAGAAAATTTATTTAAGAAGAAACAGCAGCTCTTACTGCTTAATTTAAACTGAGAAAACTGTGGAAAATCAACTGCTATGGAAAATTAATAAAACATTTCCAGCTGCAAACAGTGACTAATTGTACAAGATGAAGACTGCCCGGAATTAATAACTTGCAGTCTTCTGTGTGAAGAACCCCCCACCACTTCAATTTACTGGGAGATTAAATTACTTCTAAGTTTGCCATATTAAAACAGAACATGAATAAAACGTTAGAGAACGCACATCTATTATTTACTGTCTGTGATATGGATATAATTATTTCCAAACAACTACAATGTGACGTGACCAGTAATATTTAAATGATTCTTTTAGTCGGAGAATCTACCGCAACATTTTTACACAAAAGAAAAAAAAAATTCTTCTCTTATTTCTAAAGTAATAAAAGATGACCCCTAATGGAATTCTACAGATGGTATGTCCCTGCCCTAGTGGACTGAAATGTGCTCAGCCAGTGTCCATACTTAGACTTCTTCCCTGCATCAGATACCGCTTTGGGAGAAAATCTCAGCAACTCATTTATGAGCATTAAGTAGATGCTGATGCCACAGCCCAGAGGAAACCAATGGACATGCTTAAAGCTTCCCTTGATGCCTGGTGTGACCATGAGCACATGTAGCTAACAGAATAGATTCCTATATGGGAAGCAGAATGGAAGTCCACAGTGATCTCCTCAGGAAATGGGGTCATTCACAGGGGGCATACATCATTGTAAGCCCAGTCAATGTGACAGGCACCTCCTTGTAATTTGCTGAAGACATTCTACTTCCTCATAGGCCATGGTTTCCTCAGCAATAAAATGATGAGTAAATAACATAAAGAAATGTTATTCCTTTTATATCTTTGTTACCAGGATTGGACTAGATTCTTGACCCAAGGAGCCAATTTTCCTAGTGCTCTCAAACTCTCTGAAGTCCCAAGAAGGAAGATATTGCAAGAAGATGCTTCAGTGGCTAGAAGACATCTGTTCAAGTGAGGGAGAAAGAAAAAAAAAAGTCCAAAAAGTAAGATTTCTATTTTGTGGAGTGATGGGATTTTTTAAAGGTCTGTTTAATGTTTTAGTTTGCGTTTTTAAATTCTTAGAGATTAGAAAATAACTTAAGAAACCAAGAGGGAATGAGCCAATTTGATGTGTGTGCTGAGGAGACATATCAAAGATGGAGATTTTTCTCAGTGGAGAGGCACTGCCTTCTTTGGCTATTTATCCTCTAATGTGCTCACAGAGTGTACATTCAGCCTCTTGCTATTTGATATTGCTGGCAGGAAGGTCCGAGTATTGGCTTGGAGAGAATAAAGGCATGTTGTTTAGAAATGCAGAGGCTTAACCTGAAGCATAACTGGTTTGGGGTTTACCACAGAAGTTATCTGGACATATCATTTGATTTCCAGGTTTTAAATGTAATTCTAAACAAGATCTGGTCACACAGCCCTCTGCCATGTGATATAGAGAGACTTTATCTGCCACAAAATGCCATTCAGGCTTATTGCAGTAGAAGTGACTTGTATAAATAGGGGCATTCTTTGAGGCCCTAAAGCATTACTGCCTCACAGAGGAGGAAAGATGAGGCCTTTCTGTCACTAGACAAGAAAACTTTTAGGTTGTTCCTCTCTATTTGGGTTCATTTTGGTTTTTGCTAGACTAGAGCCTTATGCAGAGGCCAAGGGGGCACTGCAAAAACCACTGGATTTGATGAGTCACTGGGAAGGTGGAGAAAGCCTCTCTCTCCCTGCTGGTGAATGCCAGGCATACCTGCGGAACATGAGTTCTTCCCACAATGGGAGAGACAAAGCCCCTTGTGTCTCATTTTTGGCACTAAGGCTCCCGATGCAAATATCCCCAGGAGAGGAAATGAATGGATTCTTCCTTCTGCTTGTGACTGCTACTAAGCAGGACTTGAAAGCATTGACTCCCCTGGAGCTTAAAGGGGAAGGGGCAGTAGGAAAGGCCACCAAAAAGGGAGAATGAAGAGATGGAACACAAAGTCAGACTGCTTTTGCCTTGACTGGGCCAGTCCTTCAGAACTAGTAAATTGATCTGCCCTCTTGCCTTCACATATCCACTCAATTCATGCTGGTGTTTAACCCAACCTTGAATTAAAACTGACACTTAAAAAATATACAAATCTCCTCTAAAGAGTTGTTGCTACTCGGTGTCTTCAACCCTTCTGTCTCTTCTGAACCCACTTCAGTCAACCTTTTATTCTTGCTCCTCCTTCAGAACTGTCTTTGTCAAGGTCATCATGACCTTCACATTGTCAAAACCGGTGGTCAACTCCTAGTAGTCATTCATGTTATTTGACTCTCAGGAACATCTGATGCGTTGATCATTTTTCTTCCTTTCTGTGCATGGTTTCTAAGAGGTCATACTCTTCTCACTTTCCTTCTACCTCCCAACCACTTCTCAGTCTACTTTTAATGGATTTTCTCATTCACCACCTAATTAATATATTTTACTTATTATTTGTTTATCATCTTTCTCCCCACATCCAGAATGTAACCCCTTTGATGACAGGGGTATTTGTGTCTTGTTCATGTGGCCCTGATACGTGGTAGGCCCTTGTTAAATATTAATGGAAATGTTGAAGGAATACTCTGTTTAAACCACATTAGGGATGCCCTTTTTTGTAGGGTATGTGAAATTAACACAGTAGAGTAATATCTTACATAGAGGTTAGGCTCTAAAGTCATCCTTTAAGGAGAAAATCCCATTCAGAAAAAATTACAAATCTTTTAAGAGAATCCCTCTTGGCTGTTGACATATCAATCTCCAAATAAATCCAACTCAGCCAGTCTCCCACCAAGGATTGAATAGGAATTGCCACTTCTTTGGTTGAGCAGCAGATGAAGTTGTTGGCTAGATTTAAGGACCATGATAGACAAAAATATGTAATTTTAAACACCAGCCTCTCATACTTGGGGTGGCAAATGGGCATACTGTGAGAGGCTAATGGCAGCATAGGGATGCAGGTCACACTGGTTCTCAGGCTTATGTGCATTGAGTGGCATGGCAGGAGAAAATGCTGATGCCATTTCGATTATTTCTCTCTTACTTCTTAGCCTTGAATTCACTTGTACATGTAGGTAACTCTCCTCTATGAAGGATCGCCAGTGCTTCTTAACTCTGGCTGGACACTAAAGTCATCTGTGGAACTTTAAAATATATTTAAGATCCTACCCCAGACCTACTTTATCAAAATCTCCGGGGATAGAGCCCAAGCCTCTATATTTTTAATTTTTAAAGTTCTATAGCAGAGCCTGAGACATAGCTATGGTTAAGAACCACCACTAAGGTGTTTGATTCTGTTTTGCATCATCACAAGTGAATTTGAAATCATTTGATTTTGATGATTTCTGGGCCCATCTTATATCCTACAATTCTTGCACTTCATTATTGTGGAATCCAGGTAGTGCATTGCTGGGCATAATTGTAGAATAAGTCTTCCTCCCTGTTATCATCCTTCTTCACGATGTCTCCTCACCTCTACCCCTCCAGTGCTTGAAGACTGGGGGTAGAGTCCCCCAGAGCAATGCATACCTCAGAAATGTCATCCTGGGCAAAACACTGTGGACATTTCCTTTCCCTTTCTTGCCTCCAATTCCAACTTATCTTTTCCATTCCCATTTAGTCAGTTAGAAATTAGTCTCTTAAACCAATCCCATCAAGATGTTAATTACTGATAAATCAAGTGTTGATCAAGTATTTGTCTTAATTATTTGTCTCTGCACATAATATTAAGACAAAAATATAAGAAAGAGATTTTGAACTCATGAAGCTTGCCTCTGCAGGGTTACTTGCATTTTTAGGGATTATTCCAGTTATTCCCAGCTTGCCTCTCTAGACCCACCCTCCATCCCACTCTGCCCTACTCTGTGCCCTGGGAGGCTGCCCTCAGTGGATTGTATCACTTGAGCTGTCTTGCCCTCTGGCTCCCAATTGGGCTTTGTCAATGGACAGCATTAGTGTAAGACTGGAAGGGGGAGAAAAGTGAGGTATGTTATTTATTTCAAGCCCTCTCTGTAAAGAGCCAGGTTTTGTTAGTAGCTGAGTTCCTTCCTGGCTACAGCTTTCTCAAAGTTCTGGTATCTCCATTCCCTCTCCTTGGACCCTCAGGCCTACATGTGGTAATAGCTTTCTGCTATCCACTGGTTCCCAGGTGCTTCTCTCCTCTTATTGATTCCCTCAACCCTACACATACCTTCAAAAATATCCTGTTAAACTCTTTGATTGTACCTCTTTGAGTGTGCTATTTGTTTTCTGTCAAAACTCTGACTGATACAGAGATGTAGAGTAGTATGAGGAAAAAATCCAGCACTTTGGTGTCAGACAACCCCGAATTCAAACATAAACAGTCATGTGACTCTTTATCTCACCAATCCCCAGTTTCCTCATTTATAAAGGAAGGATAATAACACATATCACAGGGTTGCTAAATAAGATAACATATAGCACCGGACAAATAGCAGGCTCTCAATAATAGTATTATAGAAGTAGCTGTTGTAGTTCCCCACTCCCCCAAGATGACTCCCTCATCGTTGATCTGTTTGCTCGTTGTTTTTGCTTGTCTGCTTGTGTTTTTTTTTTTTTCCTCCATGTCTGCTTGTTGTTTGTCTTCTTTAGGAGACACTGGGATCTGAACCCAGAACCTCCCATGTGGGAGGCGGGCACCCAACTACCTGAGCCACATCTGCTCTCTGTAGTTTTTATTTTAAAAGACACTCTTAGAAGTACAAAACTTAAGCCCAAAGGACGACTCTTTCATGGGAGTATTTCAGGTGCCACAGCAATTCCAAAGAGGAGATTGGGACTCTGACAGGTCCTGTGGTAGGCAGAATTCTAAGCTGCCAACTTACTCCTAAGTTTCTTGTATACATACACCTTCTCCCAGTACTCAATCAAACACTAATCTAGATACTGAAGGGGTGTTGCAGATATAGTTCCAAATAAGTTGACCTTAAGTTAGGGTAATTAAGATAGGTGAGCCTGAACTAATCACATGAGCCATTTAAAGGCAAAAGGTTTTCTCTGGCTGGTCACAGAAGAGAAAGTCAGAGAGACATGCTTTAGATGACCTGGAAACTTTCATTTTGTGAACCGCCTATGGGGGTCAGGAGGTGATGAACTGCGGGTGGCCTGTAGGCAGTCCCCAAGTGTCATCTAGCGGGAAACCAAGGACTTCAGTCCTACAGCCACAGAATATGAGTTCTTCCAACAACCAGTGAGCTTGGAAGAGGACTCCACGCCCAATAGGAGCACTGCAGCCCCAAGCAGCACTTTGATTTTGGTCTGATGAGACCCTGATCTACAGAAATTAAGAGACAATAATTTTTTTAAGCTGTTAACTTTATGGCAATTTGTTATGCAACAATAGAAAACTAATACATTCCCCAACCACGATGCCAGCAAATTCCCATCCTGACTGTAAAGAAAATGCATTCAGTCCCAACTGTCACTGAATTGCCCCCTTCAGCAGCTTCCCCAGAAACAAATGACACATACTTCCCCTACATTTCCAGCTCATTTATCTTGAATGTTCACACTCCAAGAACAGGAATTCAAACAAAGTTAAATAATAGCAACCACACGTCAAGCTTCTACCTGTGCTGGGAAACAAAATAGTCTGCACAGCTACTGGCCAAAGGAATAAACAAGTGAGGGGAAACAGCACAGAAAGAATATTTTCTGGATTCACATTATATTGTTAGTAGGCTCACTTAATTTCCGAAGTGATAATGGAAGACTTTGGAAAGTTTCACAGGTCAAGATAGGAAAAGGAAGGTTGCCGGAAAGGTTAGCCTACTGGCATGTAAGTTCTTGTCTGTGCTGCTTGTTTCTTTAAGTTATGGTGCATTCTTTCTGAGAGGGCCGCCATATTGCAACCACCTAAAATCTTAAAGAAGCAGATGAATCAAGTATAAAGCATGTGGGGAACCTTGTTTCATGAAGTAGAGGTGTTCCTAAAAAATGGAATTTATATATTATTTTGGCAAAGCATGGAGGATAATAACTATAAGAATCAAGTCTACTGTTTTAGGAAATTTTAAAATGAAAAAATAAGATGTTATGTTATAGAGGGAAGAATCTTATTTTGGTGGCATGTATAAATCTTCCTAATTTCTCTATTGTATATATTTTATTTTTCTATTTCTTTTCTTTTTTATGATTTTGAACGATTTTTAAAATAAGGTCTTATGAGCATGTAAGGGAATCTAAACTATTTTTTGATCCTCATTGTTTCTCTGAAGTTCTGTGGGATAACATGCACGGTTGAGCTTTGTAGTGCAGTGCTAAGGTCTTTGTTCTATTAGGGGGCTAATTATCACCATAGGTCATTATAAGATAAGAAGTCATAAATACATTAGTAATGGCAAAGATCTGAGTGTCTAATAGAGCATACATGCTTGGATAGGGATATATTCTTGCAAAGATATCTTTACATTTCAGTAATTAAGTGTGTCATATTAATTGCATGGCCCTTTCATAAAACCCTGCCAAAAAAAAAAAAACAAAACAAAAACCCCAAGAACTTTTCCTCTTGATATCAGATTAGGACTGATTGCATAATTACATTACCTGGATAATTAAATACAAATTTAGTAGCCTAAGAACTGTACAATATTGTGGTTTCATTTTCTAATAGAATTACCCTGCCTTTGGTATAGAGTTCTTGCTAAGCAATGAGATCTAATTACTTTAGTGATGTGACAGTAACTCCTCAGGGACCTTTCCTCAGAGAAAAGGCTTAGATTAAACATGATTCAAGGAGCTTATTTCTCATGTCATTACTAGGATCCAAATCACAAGAATTAAAGATGTGAGAGATCTATTAGGCTTTCTTCTCTCTTATCAGGGGGCCAGAGAAAAGTATTCATCAGACATTGTTCTTCTGGGTTTGGTTAGGTCCAATTTAGATAATGAAGAACCATCTCTCTCACGGAAGGCAATGCTGGAATGAGTTGTCCCTGAAAGACACATCATTACTGTCTCCTCACAGATCCTGCAAAGATGATCTGAGGACACACTTGTTTGTCAAGGTACAGGGTGTTAACAATGATAATTAACTCATGTTAAAAATGATTTTAGATAAAGGCAGACCTAAAACAGGAATTTGATTATCTCAAATTCTCAGAAAAGAACTCTATGAAGTAATTCAAAAGCCACCAATATTTTATGTGATAAATAGACATTGAAGCCACTTTTGCTGGTCAGAACCCAAATATTTTCATGGTTGTTTTAACTTAAACCAGCTTCAATTCTCTTCCTGAAAGTCTTTTGAGCAGGGCATGCAGAGAAAGAGCATCCACTGCTTCGACTAGTGGGACTGCCGGGTAGAGCATACATTTCCAGGTTTGCAGTCTGCGTCAGTTTGTGCTTATAACCCAGGCATCTGCGATCATCTGGAGGTCAGCTAGGCAGCTCTGCTGACCTTGGCTGGGCTTGCTCACACGTCTGGGTTTGGCTGGCTGTAGGACCTAGGCCGGTGTGGCTGGAATGACTTAGCTCTGTTCCACGCTTCTCTCATTCTGCAGTGGGCTAGCTTATGCATTTCCTACGGTAATGGTAGAAGTGCAAGGGAGAGCAAGCCCAACCCCAAGTCTATTTAAGCCTCTGCTTGCATCATATATGCTAATATTGCATTGGTGAAAGCAAGTCACATGGCTGAGTCCAGTGTCAAGGGCAGCATAGGCTATTCTGCCTATGGTAGAAGGGCAAAATTTCATAGCAAAGGGCATGGAATAGGGAGGAATGAAAAATTAGAGTCATCATTACTATTTACCCCACAGTCCATTTGGCAAGTTTGAGATTTCTCTTTTATTTAATCTGGAAAATATTAAATTGCTGTTAGAATGTCTGTTAGACAACCTCCAATCCTGGAGTTGGTTTATTTATTATTATTATTTTTTAAAGATTTTATTTATTTATTCATTTATCCCCCCCTTGCTGCTTGTGCTCGCTGGGTTAGCTAACCACGCCGCGCAGGCAGGCTTGCCTTCACCAGGAGGCCCCAGGAACCGAACCCGGGGCCTCCCATATAGTAAACGGGAGCCCTACTGATTGAGCCACAGCCGCTTCCCTGGAGTTGGTTTAGAAGCGAACCATTAAATAAGATTGTGTAGAAAAAAAATATGCAGGGTCTTCATTATCTCTGAATCCTTTAGTCATGATTGAAATTGCTAATTAGAAAGACCAATCTTGGATGCAACTGATATCTTACATTTTCATCTTTTTTAATCAGAAGGAGTATTTATTAGGGATAGCTGTCATCCAAAGAGCTTCTTCTGTACATGGGGGAGCTCCATGAGAGGGGCGTCTCTTCTGCTAAAAATGGGATGTAGGTTGCTATGGAGATGGAGTGAGGTGTGATTTGGGAGGGAGTTGCGAATGATGTTGGAAGGAGAGAGATTGGGGGTGTATCACTTGGGGGAGCTGATGGCCGTGAGCTGGACTTCAGACTTCACATTGTTCAATCTATCTGAGGTCATTCGCATTGTCTAAGATTTCACAAGAAAAACACCACATTTTCCTGATGACCCCAATAAGGCCACAACTACTAGTAGTGGGGGTTGGGGAGAAGCACTAGGCAGTATCTTTATATTTCTACAGAGACTCCAAACATTGTTTCTTTCTTTACAATTCCATCAGAAAAGTGAAACATAGTTTATAATATAGTTGCAGAATGATTCAAATAATAATTGTTCATTTATTTTCTTTTGAAATAATAAAAGTAAAAGGAGCATTTCTTATTTTTATAAAATTTTAATGTAAGTTTTATGTTGCCTTTGAAGATTTGCATTTGCAGAAGATACTATTTATAAGATTACTTTAGTTTTAAAAAGATAATATTTGAGCAAAATGGGTGTAGTTTAGTGGTTGAGCACCTGCTTTGCATGCATGAGGTCCAGGGTTCAATCCCTGGTACCTCCCCTGCAAAATTTAAAAAGTCTGTTCTTCCATAAGATTTGGCTTACAATTTTTATTATTCTATTTATCAGCCTAGTAAATTTGAACAATCATTTTTAATTGGCCTTTGAATAAACTTGCTTACTTAATAAACTTAGTTAATTAAATATCTGAGAATATTTAAACTCCATTTATTAATCTATATTCTAGATTTCCTTTTAAAGTCCTTTGTCTGACTGACCAACCTTCCCATGTATTCAAATTATTACTAATCCGATAAATTAAACTTATATATATGGTGATCTTAAGCTCTTTTAGATAGTCCAAAACTATTTATAACCTTAGTTAGATTTCACCTTAAAATTACAAGTCTAAGTCAGGCACTGAATCACACATATTAATACTGGAATTACAAGGCCGATCAGTTACTCTATTTGGACAAATTCTCTTAAATATTCCAAGTAGTTAAAATATCAAATATATACAGATTCCTTTTCACTAAAAATACTGACACTACAAGTATTAGTCTCTTAACCTTTGTACATTTAATATTGGAGTCTTTTTGGGTTTGAAAGACTTGATTATCTCAAGCTATGTCAAGGATTGAGGTGCTTAATGACAGGGTCATTGACTGAGTTCTCATCAGCCATCCTGATGGAATATTCTGCTCCCAACATATAGTCACTATATTTAAACACCCTCTGAATAGGTGCTCCCAGAATGTCCATTGCCCTGGGTTGAGTTGTATATTATCTAATTCTTCTGTAATTACAAGGTCTGCACGTCCCTTCCCTGACCCAGGATAATCACTAGATTAGATTTGGCATTTTTTTTTTTTTTTGGCTCTTCATTGTATGTAAACTTCTTTTCTGCCTAATTCTAAAAACCTTTGAATTTACCAGAATTGGGCATTCTTTCCATATACTTTCTATCTCTTTCAGTCATACAACATTTTAAAAAAAATTATTTTCTTAATTTATTTCTCCCTACCCCCTTGTTGTTTGCACTTGCTATGTCTGTTTGTCTTCCTTGTTTCTTTAGAAGCCACCAGGAACCAAACCTGTGACTTCCGATGTAGGAGGAAGGCAGTCTATTGCTTGAGCCATCTCTGCTCCCTGCTTTGCTGTGTCACTCATGTTTTTTTTTTTTTCTTGTGTCTCTTGTTGCATCAGCTTGCCATGCCTGCCAGTTGCATCGGTTCACTGTCTTCTTTAGGAGGCTCTGGGAACTGAACCAGAGACCTCCCATGTGGTAGGTAGGAGTCCAATCGCTTGAGCCACATCAGCTTCTCCAGCCATACAACTTTTACAGATATAAAATAATATCCAATTCAATTTTGTTGGACAATTTTTGTCACAATTTCCAAGATTAATCTAATGACACAAATGTTTTCTCAGAATGTCAAAGTCCAAATGCTATCAGTTTTCTTCATTTCAAACCACTGATGCCATCTTCCAGATATATTTTTCATGCACAGAACACAATAAGATTTCAAGTTTTATGAGGTACTCAAATGTAAATGATAATGATGTTTCCAAAGCTTAACTTAAACCTTGGATGATCGAGAAATGTAGATGCTTCATAAGCAAAGCTGAATGCTTTCAAATATTAAAATTTTCACGTTTGTGTCTTATCTCCTCAAGTAGATTGTTAACTCCTTAAGGAGAAGAACCTGTTCTTACATTTATAAGCTGGTGGATAATAATTGGCTGGATAATGAAGACTAGTAATTTGATTGGGTCCTGCCCTCTTGTCTCATAATAAGGGAATATTATATTTTTATTCAACTCAGTTGCTCAATCTGTTACAAGAGAATGAACTTTTGGAACAAAGATAATGTTTTGTCTGGAAAACTTATTTGGAATTCTCAAATCAAGATTCAAGGAAATGCTTTCTGGAGCCATTGAATTCTCTATAAAAAGTTATTGATTTCATATTTTTATATAAATCCTTAAAAAATATAATATAATCATTTTCTGGATCATCTGCATGACAATTTATAAAGGAGCTCTGACATGAATTCCAGCACCCGAGTCTGTGATTATGTTTGTAGTATCACTGGAGGGGGTGCCTAGCAGTGCTTTCAGTGTTTCAGACTAATGAGTAAGCATAGGCAGACTCAATATATATATCATATATTAAAGTTTTACAATCACATCAGAAAAATGAAACATAATATATATTACAGTTGAAGTAATCATTATAACAATTATTCAAAGAAATAATAAAAAAAATAAGAGTCAAATGATGTCATAGTAAAATGTTCAGATAGTTATATTGGCATGCCCAACTTGAAAAAAACCGGGAGGTGGCAGCACCATATTCACGCTGTATATGGTAATTCAATTTCAATAAAACATTATATGTCACATTAATTTAATTGTTGTTAATTTCAATTTTATTAGTTTTGTAATTTGTTTGTAATTAGTGTATCTACTTTGGTTTTATAATTGAATAAGAACTGCAATATAAGGAGTTCATAGCTACTTTTATGTTCATACATGCTTAAATAATATGATTATAAACATAACTGAAGTCAACGTCTGGGGATTAGTAGATGTTTCTTTTTTCCTTTTAAAGGAATTTGTGCAGCACTCAAATTTAGAAGCTATGATAGAACATTTAAATACCAGTATTATTTCCATTTCCATTCCAGATAATTTATGAATTTTCAGAGTATATCAATTGATAACTAATTATACATACATATGAATGTGTGTGTGTGTGTGTGTATATATATATATATGTATATATATATATATATATATATATATATGCATTTACCAAAACAGACACAGTGCTTTGAACGCTAGAAGATAAGTTATATTTACAAATGTTCTATTGCAATAAAAATTATTATAACATTGCATTGAGGTATTGGAAATAATGTCCAATAGGTTAATCCTGATCCAAGCTTGCAACTCTTTTACGCAGTGAGGTCTGTTAATTCTTCCCCTGAAGTGGAGTTATTTTTAAGCCATTAGGATAACCTGCTTCTTGTTTGCATTTCCCTCTTTGGGATTTTCATGCCAAATGCAAGCACCAGGATGGAGAGCTGTCTGTCTGCTCTGAAGGAGGGATCCTAACAGCACTCCGTTTCACCTGCTCACTAAGTTTCACCTGGAGCTGCCTGAGCACCAAGTGTCATTTGACAGGGGAGAGGCCCGATGCAAGGTCTTTAAAAACAAACAAGAAAAAGCATTCTCTAGCTGATCCTTTTAACCTTAAGTTCTTACCCTGGGGAGGACTCCTGGAGCTGGGGTGGGGGGAAGAGAAGAAGAAGAAGAAAGGCCTCTTCATACAGAGGAGAGCAAATTGAAAGTCACAGAGGGGTGTGCCTCAAGGCAGTTTTAAATCCACTTCCTTTGTCATAACAAGAACAAATCCCAACTTTGAAGTTTTTCCTTCTTGTTACAAGGGGACTGTCTTTTGTTTAATCCATTTTAGCCCTTAATACCTGACCTGGATCAATCCTGTTGTTTAGATTACACAGCGTTCATGCTGATTTTAAACTGGCCTGGAGGGGAGGGGGTGTGTTTCTGCCTCTTTGGTGTGAGAATCTGAAGAATAATCAACATCTATACTCAGACCACCTTTTCTATGAAAAACAAACTATCCTTTTATAATCAAATACATAGTCAAAATAAGCATTATTAATCAGATTTTGGTATGTTCTACAAGTGATGCATTTTGAATATTTCCTTAAAATTTATTCTTATTCACAGTGAGAGGAGATACTGTGATGTTCTACGGAAAAATCGAGGACCCCCTTCTCTCCTAGTTCCCACATCAACTGTGTGTCTAAGTATAAACTATTTCAAGTAGTTGGGGACACAGCTTCCCAATCTCTATCCTTAGTGTCATCTCTCTTTCACAGGCATCTGATTATTGAATAGGAAAAAGGAAGAAAGCTTCTTTTCAAAACGCAGCCCTCTTTTTCAACCACCGTGAAAGAGCTTTCTGCTCCATCCTTTACATGAATTCTCAGAGCAGCTGACAAGCAATAGTGAAAGCCCCTTGGAGCAAACTTTAAAAGGGCAGCTTGCTAATTAGGTATCTTTCTAGGAAAGTGGCCATTTGCTGGTTCTTGACAATATCTGTTGTTTCTCAAATCCACTTCAGGTTGCCTGAGAGCTGACAAACCTTCCCAGAAAACTGGAGTGGCCAAAGTTGGAAAGGAGGAGAGATGGAGCAGTGGGACTTTCACTTTTCTTTTTGTCCAGGAAGGAGCAAAAGAACTCATGACTCCTCCCCACCAGCCCAGTGTGTCTTTGAAAAAGCCAACCACATAAGAATGTCCAGACAATGGCCACATCAGTGGGGCAGGTACTGCACATTTGACACTTGAGTAAAAAGTTCGCCCCTGGTTTCTTCATTTTGGGTGGTTATATTTGATCAGACAGTCACTCCAAGTGTCACAAGGTTAGAAACCACGTTTGTCCATCTCTCCAGTGACAGTCACTTCACAGGGCTTGGGCATTGTAAAGTCTTAAAATTGGTTTATGAGTAACTGAATGAATTAATTTTGAGAGTACATCGGGTGCCCCCCTCCAATGAAAATATCATTTGTTTTGTCACAATAATCACATTAAGTAAAGACTGTAGAACATGCCATGTTTCTCTTTGATAGAAATCAGTCAGGAGAGATAAGTGCTATTTCAGTTATGGTATTTGAAAATTGAAATTGCTTATTGGATGTCTTTTTAATTCAATTACTCCAATTATTCCTATGATGCTTTTTTTTTCATCTCAGTCTTTTCTTTCTGGCAGGTAGAGAATAATGTTGCTCTCATGAGACAGGAAATACATAAAATGATCCATGAAAGGGAAAGTGCAAAGTGGACTCCCTTATAGTCACATGGGATAGATGACAAAGTTACCAATTTATCTTTTCTTTTTTAAATTTTGATGGAGTCAAATTTGTCAGTGTTTTATTTTATTGATCATGCTCCTTTCCCCCCTCATGAGATGGCTCCCTTGTCTGTCTGTTCATTGTTTCTGCTTGTTGTCTGCTTGTTATCTGCTTGTTGTGTCTGCTCACTGCCTGCTCATTATGTCTGCTAATTGTGCCAGCTTATTTTGTCTGCTCGTCTTCTTTAGGAGGCACTGGGAACCGAACCTGGGACCTCCCATGTGAGAGGCAGGCACCCAACTGCTTGAGCCATATCCACTCCCACCCAATTTATCTTAATATAAAAAAGAAGATAGGATGGGTGAAATGCTCAATATTTCAACGTAAGAAACACCCCCAGAATGTTTCATCTGTTTTGTTAAGAACTGATATAATGTCAACTTCAAAAGGCAGGATTCAAATTAATATGGTATTGACAACCATGTCAAATATCAAGTAAAATATACAAGGTGAAGAGATTGGAGGAACACACACCAACATGTTAACTGGGTTGTGGAACTCTGTGTGGTCATTTTTTCTTCTACTTACTGATGTTTTACAAAGTTTCTATTGTAATAATGTATTGCTGTGTGATAAAAATGAATAAAATTTACTTCTAATTGTTTTTTAAAAAAGTGAAGGTAGGACCAGGAATTGACAAGCTGATCCTAAAACTCATATGGAAATGCAAAGAACCCAGAATAGCCAAAACAATTAGGAAAAAGAACAAAGTTGGAGGACTAACATTTCCCTATTTCAAAACTTATTACAAAGTTACAGTAATCAAGACTGGTTCTGGCATAGATTGTGATGGTCAGTTCTATGTGTTAACTTGGCTAAGCTATAGTCCTCAGTCATTCAATCAAATGCTAACCTTGGTGTTCCTGTGAAGGTGTTTTGTAAATGCAACTCAAGTCCATGATTATTTTAAATTAAGATCATCCTGGATAATCTGGGCGTGCCTCATTCAATCAGCTAAAAGACCTTAAAGCAGAACTGAGGCTTCTGTGGAGAAAAAGAAACTCCACCTTCAGTTTATGCCTGAGAGTTCCAGTCTGCACTTCCAGACAGCCTGCTGTACAGATTTTGGACTTGTCTGGTCAGCCCCCACAATTATGTAATCCAATTCTTTGCAATAAATCTCTTGGTGTATGTAATCCTACTAGTTATGTTTTTTTCTGGTGGAATCCCATCTTATATGTAGTTCAACAGAAAAGAATTGAGAGTCCAGAAGTAAACCCTTACATTTATGGTCAATTGATTTGGGGGGGGGGGGTGCCAAGACAACTCAATGGAGAAAGAATAGACTTTTCAACAAATGGTGCAGGGACAACTGGGTATCCACACACAAAAGAGTGAAGTTGGACCCTTAACTCATACCATATACAAAAAAAAAAAAAAAAAAAAAAAAAAAACCCACAAAAAACAACAACTCAAAATAGATAAAAAACCTAAGTATACGATTTAAAACTATAAAACTCAGAAGAAAATGTAGGTGTAAATCTTTGTGACCTTTGATTAGGCAATGGTTGCTTAGGTATGACACCAAGAAAACAAACTACAAAAGGAAAAATTAATTGGCCTCCATTAAAGTTAAAGTCTTTTGTATTTCCAAGGACACTCTCAAAAAAGTGAAAGACAACCCGCAGAATGGGAGAAAATTTTTGCAAATCATGTCTCTTTTAAAGGTCTTGTATTCAGATCACATAAAAAACTCTTACAATTCAAGGATGAAAAGACATATAACCCACTTTAAAAATGGGCAAAAGATTTGAATAGACAATTTCAAAAGAAGATATTCAAATGACCAGTAAGAACATGAAAAGATGCTCAACATCATTAGTCATTAGGGAAATGCAAACCATCACCTTGATGAGATACTACTTTATACCTACTAGGATGGCTAATATAAAAAGGACAGTAACAAGTGTTGCTGAGCATGTGGAAAAATTGGAACTCTCATACATTGCTGGTGGGAATGTAAAATGGGGAAGTTGCTTTGAAAACAGTCTGGTGGTTCCTCAAAAATTTCAACATGGAGTTAGCATAGGGCCCAGCAATTCTACTCCTAAGTATATGTGAGAAGTGAAAACATGTCCACACAAAAACCTGTACATGAATGTGCATAATAGCATTATTCACAGTAGCTCCAAACGGAAACAATCCAAATGTCCATCAACTGATGAATGTATAGATAAAACATTGTATATCCATTCAATGGAATATTATTCAGCCTTAAAAAGAAGTGAAGTATTGATTCATGCTATAGCATGGATGAACCTTGGAAACCATTATAAGGGAAAGAAGCTAGACACAAAAGGCCACATAAGGTTGGATTCCATTTATGCAAAATGTCCAAAACAGGCAAATCCATAGCTGGTAGGATAGTGGTTGCCAGGGTCTGGGAGGAGGGGGAAATGGGGAGTTGGACACAGGATTTCTTTTTTGGAGTGATGAAAATATTTTGGAACTAGATGGTTATGATAGTTGCACAACTCTTAATATATTAAAATCCACTGAGTTGTACACTTTAGAGGGTGAATTTTTTGGTATGTGAATTATATTTCAATAAAAATGAATGTGGGATTCACTACATATTATAGTGAATAGTACTATATTAAAATTTTTCATCAGTAATAAAAAAGAATTATTATAAGTGACAGAAACCAAACACTAAGTACTGCATATTGTTTGGCTCCATTTATATAAAATGTAAATAGAAATAAATGTATAGAGATGGAATTAGATCAATGGATATGTATGGCAGGGAAGGGATAGAAGGATTGAAAGGCAGCTGCTAAGGGGTGGGGGTGGGTATTCTTTGTGGAGTAATGAAAATGCTCTAATACTGCTTATGGTGATGAATGCACAACTCTGATTATACCAAAACCTATTGAATGTATACTTTGGATGGATTGTTTGGTATACAAATGTATCTCCATAAAATTGCTAAAAAATGAATGTGGAATAATTATAATTTTGCATACATTATAGAACATACACAGCCTTAATATAAGTAGGTCTACTTGCTTATAAGAATATTGACATTTAAAACACACAGCAGCTGGGAAGCAGATGTGGCTCAAGAGATTGGGCTCCTGCCTACAACATGGGAAGTCCCTGGTTCTGTTCCTGGTGCCTCCTAAAGAAGACAGCAAGCTGGTGTGACAGGCAGGTGCGGCGAGCTGATGTGGCAAGATGACACAACAAGAAGCACAAGAAGAAAAAAACATGAGTGACACAGCAAGGCAGGGAGCAAAGGTGGCTCAGGCAATTGGGCACCTACCTCCTACATTGGAGGTCCCGGGTTTGGTTCCTGGTGCCTCCTAAAGAAACAAGAAAGATGAACTAACACAGCAAGTGTGGACAATACTGGGGTGGGGAGAAATAAATAAATAAAAATAAATCTTTAAAACATGAAAAAAAAAAAAAAAAGCACAAAGCAGTTCCTGTGGGGATATCTGTGACTTTCCTCAATACTAGGGGTAAAATTATCACCAAGTTTTTTTAATATAGAGCTGTTTAGATATGCCCATGAATTGGAGCTGAGAAATTTACCTATTCCTTTGTGTGATGTGGAAATTTTTGACTCTAGGGCAGTGAAAACACCTGCAAATAAGAGAAATTTGACCCAATTAAAGCATACGATTGAATATCCAAGATGGGGATCTTCATGGGGATCCACATGGGGGGCATCTACCATGTGCTAAATACTTTACATATATTATATCATTAAATGCTCAGAATAACTATTAAGTTGCTATTATAATTACATTCTACCAGTGAGCAAACTGAAGTTCAGTGGGTTAGTTTTCATGCTAACTCATGTGACCCATTGTTAGAATGTGATAATGGCAGAACCAAAATGCAGACCTTCAGCATCAGGCTCTTTTCCCAATGAAACACTGCCTTGCTAGAATGGTCCATAGCTGAGGGCAGCCTCACTCCACCAGAGTACATTTGGGAACTGGGTGGATGAGGGGATGGTATAGGGCCTGTTGATACTAGAAGCCATCAAAGAAAGGTAGAAAAGACAGACATGATCATCATCTCTTCAAGGCAGAGCATCTCTTTCTTGATTAATGTGCTTTTTTACAATCCCCAAATAATGACATTGTCTGCATATGCTTTACTCAGAAACAACATTTCTTAAGGAACTATAGCATTCAGTTTAATGCTTTTTGGAGTTCTCATTGATTCTGTTAATATTTATTGAGTGACTTCTCTGTGCTAGGCTCTGTGCTCAGTTGACATGTATGAGTAAGGCTTCTCAATGAGCTCAATCTGGTGATGAATAAAGATAAGAAAATAGACAGCTACAGTTCAAAGTAATACATGCTAGTGTAGAGTTCATTGTGGGAGCAGGGGTGGAAGTGCCTAACACTGGGAAGTAGGTCCAGGAAAGGCCTCAGGGAGGGTGTTTTCAGTAGATCCTCGGGGATGAGCATGAATTTTCTAGGAATCTACCTGTGTGTCTATAAGGAGAGGTTAGTTGAGAAGAAGAAAGGAGGGAAAGAAAGGAATTCAAGGGAGTGGGAACATGTGTAAAGATGGCTGGAACCATTGTGTTTCCATTCCAAATCATCTAGAAAACATACTTATAGGTCTTAAGTCATGCTTCTAACTACTCAACAACTCCTCTCCTTTATTCCTAATGAAATTCCAACTGCCCACCCCTTGGAGATGAATCATGATTGGTCTAAACCGGTTATGGTAATCTTTTCCTCTTAGAGAGGCTCTCACTTTCCCAGATGGGGGTGACCATATTACCCAGTTCTGACCCATGAGATTCAGTGGAAGAAGTTACTCCTTTCCTGATAGAAAGGGAAGAATTGGTTGGTGTTGCTTCTTCCTCTTTCCTCTGCCTTGAACTTGGATATGATGCCCTAAGTAATAACATGAAGCAACAAGCAAGGAACTAAAAAGCCAGCATGCTAAGAATGAAGGACAGAAATGCTAGAAACGGTATGGGTCCTTGATGCATCACAGATCATGTAGGACTTCTTGTTGTGTGATAAAAATAATTTCTTGTTTTTTAAGCCACCATTATTGGGCTTGCTTTAAGCAATAACTTAAAGTATTTCTATCTAATACAGAACACTTCCAGCTGAAAAAACAGACAAGCAACGTTTTCTCCCTACCCTTTCCTTAAAACTTCCTCATCAATAGCTTTTCTTTATTTGGCACATGGACTTCATCTCTGACTTACCACTACTGAGAAAGACCAGCTCTGTGGGTCCCCTTCCTAATGTCCATTCATTTCTAGTTCCATTTGCTCTGGGAAGTTACAAAGAGAATGTAGCCATTCTGCCCTGGCATATTCATGGTAATGCACCACCCATGGCAGCCATCATATTGAATCAGGTCCCTGGAGTCACTTCAGATAGTAAATCGCTGTTGTGGAGATGGGCCATGATTCTGGGGCCATCCACATGTCAGGCTGCAATTACCAGAAAGATTTCAGCTTCAGTTCCCGGCAGAGGACCTTGTTTGTCTTTGTCTTTGGCACCAGTTGCTGCCAATAGCTGGGCCAAAAGCTTACTAGACACTAGAATTTGGCAGAGGCACATGGAGAAGAGCCACTATGACTGAAGAAATAATAGTTTTGCAGTCTTAACAGTGACTCTCTGCAGCTTCTCATTGGCCAAATTGGTGATGACCCCTCTATAACAATGTGGAACTTGCTATATTTCATTATTTGTGTCAAATCCATCTCCAGCCCAGGAGACAGAAAAGTGTAATCCTAAACTTGGGTGGGTTTGGTCAATTACCAGAATATCTCCTCTCAATTCTCTTGAATCTTTGATTTATGCGTCTCTATCTTTCTCTCTTTATTTGGTTTCTCTCAATGATCCCATTCTTCTGCTACCTCCAGATTTATACCTTCATCTCTAACCATTGCCCTGAGCTCTTGAACCCCACTTCCCATCCCATTCCTGCCAGAATCTCAAACTCAGCATGTCCCAATCTCATCATCTTTCCCTTGTAAACCTGCTCCTCCCCTTGATTCTTATTGTTGGCATTAGCTTTCTCTCCATTACTCAAATCTAAACCTAGGAATCATCTCTGACCACGGTCTTTTCTGGAACTTCTAGCTACATCCAATTATACATCAGGTCCTCTCTTCCTATCAAACTGATTAACCTGTATATGACCTGATTAAAACTGTGACCTCATGCTTCCATCTTAATACCTGTCTCAATACAATGATGCTTTTAAAAGAAACAGTAATCTGACTGTAAAACTTGGAAGAGTAATGGAGATATTTCCTGAAATTTGCTTGAAGGTATAACAAGGAGGAAATTCAATTTACTTTGCCAGTGACTGGTTTAGGAAGGGCCATATCATCCAGTCCTGATCCATAAGCCACAAAGGGGTGTCTCCTGGGGATCTTATGGGAAAGGTTTCCTACTGATGGAGAGAGGTACAGGAGAGAAAATAGTCCTTGTTCCTCTGGGCTTTGTCATGTTTGCATGTGATCTTTGAGTTGTGATGATATTCTACTACAATGAGGGGGAGGTCAATGTGCTAAAGATAGAAGAGTGGAGAGATGGAATAATGTTGAATCACTGCCAAGAACTAGCCTACATTCAGGCATTTTATTATGGAAGATAATAAATCTTCTCAGTGTTTAAGCAATTTGGAGTTGTGTTTTCTATAACTTGTAGAGAAAAGTATCCAAACTGTTATACCACCTCTTTTTCTACTTCCACAGCTTATGGACATTGCTTGAGTTCCCATTCTCTCTCTCTCTCTCTCTCTCTCTCTCTCTCTCCTCTCCTCTCCTCTCCTCTCCTCTCCTCTCCTCTCCTCCTCAGAGCACCAACTTCTACTGGCTCTTTTCCTCACTCTTCTCCTTCCTCCCTCATGCCCTCTTCTTGGATTTTTTCTTCTCTTAACTGCTCCATATCCTTATGTATGGGGATTAACTTAGTTTATCTAAGTTTCTCCAATTCTGCATCCCCACCTGTGTACAATTCTGGCTAGCCAAGTAGTGCAAACAAGGTTTCTCTTTAAAAGATGAAGGGTGGGAAAGGCTGTGAACAGTTCTGTCCTTGTCACTCTCTTAAATCAGAAGCCTGATAAATTTACTCTCCCACTTAAAAATCATTTACATCCCTCTCTGCCTACTGAATAAGCTCCAGCAATTCATTGAACATTCAAGATCCTCTGTGACCAAGACCCAACTTTATTTTATTTTACTTTTTTATTTTTTGTCTCAAAGTAATTGGTTTATTATTACTATTACTTTTAAATATACTTAGGTTACATAAATGATACATAAAAAATGTAGGGGGTTCCTATACTTTCTTACATTAACAACATCCTTCCTTAATGTGGTACATTTGTTACAACTGATGAACATATTTTGGAGCATTGCCACTAGGTGTGGATTATAGTTTACATTATAGTTTAAACTCTCTTCTGCACAATTTTGCAAGTTATGACAAGATATATAATGGCCTGTATCTGTCATTGCAATATCATTCAGAACAATTCCAATGTCCCCCAAATGCCCCCATATTACACCTGTTTTTCCCCTTCTCCCTACCCTCAGAACTTTCAGTGGCCACTGCCTCCACAATTAATGATAAAAGTTCTTCCATTGATAGAATAACAATAAATCTATAGTATAATAACAGTAAGTCTTACTCAGTTCATTGTTCATTCCACTATCCTGAGGATTCTGGGATGGTGATGCCCACTCCACCTTTAATTGAGAGGGGACTTAGATCTCATGGGACAGATGGATGGGACTATCTTGCTTGCAGTTAAGACTCTCTCTGAAGAGTCTACAGCCGCAAGGTATGGTTCCTTGGGATGGTCGTTGTCCATCATCATTTCCTTGTTAGTTGTCCTGGGTGAGTCCAGTGAACTGGAGAGTAGGTGTTGTGATTCTTTGAGATTCAGGACCCAACTGGCACATTGAAAGCCCAAAGATTTAAGTCTCTTGGACATAAACCTATCAACTCTAGTACTAACTCTAGGTTCAAATATAAGGGGCAGAAGAGCCATGTGTAAGGAAACCACAACTGAGTCCAACTCTGTAACACTGGGGAGCATAAATTCTAAAGTAGGGCTCACTGGCAGGGCACCAAACTCCTGAGCTCTTAGACCTGCCTATAGTGTCTGGATGTCTCCAGAGCCCTCAGGAGCCCTGTTATTTGAGGCAATATTTACTGTGGCAGTCAATGAGATCCTGATGAGATGTGCATAAGCATAACCTCTGGAATGACCCCCTGACTCACTTTGAAGTCTCTTAGCCATATGAACTCATTTGTCTTTACCCTTTACCCCTTTTGGTCAATGCCTTTTTCCAGTTGCATTGCTAGCTTGGTAGTAATCCCTCTGTGCCAGGGAGGCTCATCCCTGGGAGTCATGTCCCATGCTGGGGGGAATGTAAATCATTTATATGATGAATTTGGCTTAGAGAGAGGCCATATTTCAGCAGCAAGGAGGCTCTCAGGAGGTAACTCTTAGGTAACCTATAACACTGGGCTAAGTTTCAATTTCAAAAGAAAAGTTTCATAAGTACAGTCATCAATATCAAGGGCCTATCAATGGTGCATCCTCCTTCACTAGTCACTGCCCCTGTACTCAGGGAATTCTTGTTGTCCCATTAGAGAATGTGGCTGAACTTCCCAGGATGGGAATTTGATATTCTTTTGGTTCTTGTGTGGATCTCCACCCACCATGACAATGCCCCATGAACATTTGAACTCTTTCATATGCCTTACAGGCATGGCCCAGGTGACCCTCCTCCCATTCACCCACCATCACTGACACCCTGCACCAATTATCCTCCTCTGCCACATTAGTAACCCTTCTGTGATCCAAAATTTCTTCCAAGGTGAAGCCACAAAATAACTGAATAAAATTAAAAAGAAAATGAAATAATGCTGGTTTAAAAATGACTAATAAAAACAAATTAAAAAGAATTTGAAATAATAAGAAAAATAAAAATTTAAAAATGTTGGCATTATGTCTTTCATCACTGTGAGATCTATTGTCTTGTATGTACAGTGACATTTTCTTCCATTTATTCCCCCAGTGTCTTATTATTATTTTTTTTTTCATTTTATCTTCAAAGAACATTTAGGTTACAGAAAAGTCATGTACAGAATATAGGGGATTGCCATATACTCAACATTTTCCCCCTTTCCCCCTTTCCCCTATTAATAACATTTTACATGTGTACAGTATATTTGTTGCAATTGATGTACAAATATTGAAGCATTGCTACTAAACATGGTCAATGATTTACACTATGGTTTACATTTTGGACCATACACTTTTATAAATTTTGACGAAATCTAACATGGCATGTACCCATCATTGCAAGATCATGTAGAACAATTCCAGTGCTCCCAAAATGCCCATGTTCTATTTATTCTATTCCTCCCTCCCACTCCTTGCAGGACCCACAGCAACCACCAAACTTCACTCCTTGAAGAACAAGATTCATAGTTACTTGCAACAACATTGAGGGCTTGACATACTGGCCTGTCCTCCCCTATGTTCTGCCTATGTTCTTGAGATACTCCTGCCCTTTTATATGAGAACATAGCAGGACTCTTCAAGATGGGAGTCCAACACCTTCTCATGCATTGCGTGGGTCTCCACCCACTGATACATGCAGTATGACAGGATTAACACTCACATACTCCCTAGAAACCTGCCCCAGGTGTGCCCTGTCCCACATGCCCTCCACATCCAACACCTTAAACCAGTAACCCTCCCCTGCTATATTTGCCAAAAAAACATTCCCAACATTGTCGTTTCAACCACATACCCACAAATCCCCAGAGTTCATCTGCTCCCTCCCCTGACCCTCCCCCCAGTTCCATGGACAGTGCAACCACCCTTACCCTCCTCACAGGCCAGCACTGCCCAACCAGTGAAGCATCACTGCATCACTGTCATGCCCATCCACTGCACAATTACACCCTTCCACCATATCATAGATTATGCCCATATGGGCATTGGCTCACAACCCTCTACTCCCTTTCTGTCTCCTGTAAACCTGTCTTCCAGACTCTAGCTCTGTGAATCTGCTCAATTTGCATAATTTATATCAGTGAGGTCATGTGATATTTGTCCTTCAGTGTCTGGCTTGCTTCACTCAACATAAGGTCTTCAAGGTTCATCTATGTTATCCCATGTGTTAATACTGCATTCCTTCTTACAGCTGAGTAATATTCCATTGTATGTATGTAACAGAGTTTGCTCACCCATTCATCTGTTGATGGACATTTGGGTTGTTTCCAACTTTTGGCAATAGTGAATAATGCCGCTATGAACATTGGTGTGCATATATCTGCTCGTGTCCCTGCTTTCAATTCTTCTGGGTATATACCTAGCAGTGAGATTGCTGGATAATATGGCAGTTCTATAGTTAGCTTCCTGAGGAACCACCAGACTGTCCTCCACAATAATTGCACCATTCTACATTCCCACCACCAGAGGATAAGTGTTCCCATTCCTTCCCATCCTCTCCAACACTTGTAGTCCTCTACTTTTTTTGAAAAAACAATTTATTGAAGTATATCATTCATACATGAACATACATAAACAATAAGTGTTCAGCAAACATTGTGAACCTACAAAACAAACATGCATAACAGCACACAGGGCTCCCACACATCACCCCACCACAAACACCCTGCATTGTTGTGAAACATTTGTTAATAAATTATGAAAGTGCATTGTCAAAGTATTACTACTAACTATAGTCCGTGTCTTACTCCCATCCTCTGCTTTTTAATAGCTGCCAGTCTAATGGGTGTAAGATGATATCTCATTGTAGTTTTGATTCACATTTCTCTAATAGCTAGTGATGTTGAACATCTTTTCATGTGCTTTATAGCCATTTGTATTTCTTCTTTGGAGAAGTGTCTATTCAAATAACTTGCTCATTTTTAAAATGGGTTGTTTGACTTTTTATTTTTGAGGTGTAGGATTTCTTTATATATGCTGGATATTAGGTCCTTATCAGAAATATGGTTACCAAATATTTTCTCTCATTGAGTAGGCTGCCTTTTCACTTTCTTGACAAACTCCTTTGAGGTGCAAAAGCTTTTTAAATTTGAGGAGATCCCATTTACCTATTTCTTTCTTTTGTTGCTCACACTTTGGGTGTAAATTTCATGAAACCATTTCCTAATACAAGATCCTGTAGATGCTTCTCTACCATATATTCCAAGATCTTTATGGTCTTTGCTCTTATATTTAGATCTTTGATCCATCTTGAGTTAAGTTTTGTATTAGGTGTGAGATGGTGTTCCTCTCTCAATCTTTTGGATATGGATATCCAGTTCTCCAAGCACCATTTGTTGAAGAGGCCATTCTCTCCTAGTTGAGTGGGATTGGTGGCCTTGTTGAATATCAGTTGACAATATATGTGAGGATCTATATCAGAGCTCTCAATTTGGTTCCATTGGTCAGTATGACAATCCTTGTGCCAATACCATCAGTTTTGACCACTGTCACTTTGCAGTATGTTTTATTTATTTATTTATTTATTTATTTATTTATTTATTAAGATTTTATTTATTTATTCATTTATCCCCCCCTTGCTGCTTGTGCTCGCTGGGTCAGCTAACCACGCCGTGCGGGCGGGCTTGCCTTCACCAGGAGGCCCCGGGAACCGAACCCGGGGCCTCCCATATGGTAAACAGGAGCCCTACTGATTGAGCCACAGCTGCTTCCCTGCAGTATGTTTTAAAGTCAGATAGTGTGATTTCTCCAATTTGGTTTTTCTTTTTCAATATGTCTTTGGCTATTCAGGGCCCCTTGCCCTTCCAAATAAATTTCATAGTTAGCTTTTCCAATTCAGTGAAAAATGCTGTGGTAATTTGTATTGGGATTGTGTTAATTCTGTAAATCAGTTTGGGTAGGATAGACATCTTAATGATGTTTAGTCTTTCCATCCATGAACAGGGAATATTCTTCCATTTATTTAGGTCTTCTTTGATTTCCTTTAACAATATTGTGTACTTTTCTGCATACAAGTCGTTTACATCTTTAGTTAAATTTATTCCTAGGTATTTGATTCTTTTAGTTGCTATTGTAAATGGGATTTTTTCCTTGATTTCCTCCTCAGAGTGCTCGTTATTGGTGTACAGAAATGCTATTGATTTTTGCACATTTACCTTATAACCTGCCACTTTACTCAATTCATTTATAAGCTCTAGAAGCTTTGTTGTAGATTTCTCAGGGCTTTTGAGGTATAGGATCATGTCATCTGCAAATAGTGAAATTTTTACTTCTTCCTTTCCAATTTTGGTGCCTCATATCTTTTTCTTGTCTAAGTGCTTGAGCAAGTACTTCTAACACAGTGGAAAATAAAAGTGGTGACAGTGGGCATCCTTGTCTCATTCCAGATCTTACAAGGAAAGCTCTTAGGATTTCACCATTGAATATGATGTTAGCTGTGGGTTTTTCATACATACACTTTCTCATGTTGAAGTTTCCTCTATTCCTATCTTTTGAAGTGTTTTAACAAAAAACAGTGCTTTATTTTGTCAAATGCTTTTTCTGCATCTACAGAAATTATCTTTTGATCTGTTTATGTGGTATATTATATTGATTGATTTTCTTATGTTGAATCATCCTTGTATACCAGGGATGAAACCCACTTGGTCACGGTGTATAATTCATTTGATGTGTTGTTGAATGAATACGATTAGCACATATTTTGTTGAGGATTTTGGCATCTAGGTTCATTAGAGACATTGGTCTTTAGTTTTCCTTTCTTGTGGTATCTTTGTTCAGCTTTGGCATTAGGGTGATGTTGGCATCATAGAATGAGTTAAGCAATATTCCATCCACTTCTAATTTTTGGAAGAGTAAGCAGGATTGGTGTTAGTTTTTTCTGGAATGTTTGGTAGAATTCGCCTGTGAAGCCATTTGGGCCTGGGCTCTTCTTACCAACTTTATTTTAAAGCAGAATTTCTCACTCTTGCCATTTTTTGAGCTGGATGATTTTTTGTTGTGGCAGGCTGTCCTATGCATTGTAAGATGTTTAGCAATATCCTTGTACTCTACCCACTAGACAGCAGTAGCACCCCTAGCCCTGCCCATTTAGTGACAACCAAAAAATGTCTCCAGCCATTGTCAAATGTCCCTTAGGTGGCAAAATTACCCCTGACTGAGAACCACTGGTTTGAAGCCTTATCACCCACTACTTCTGTTACTTTGCTATACTCTCTCTGTCCATCACACTCTCAATTATCTTGCCTCCATCCATTTGCTTAGTCTGTCTCTTTGGTTTGGGATACCTTCTCTTTCTCTACCCAACACCACCAATCTAAAATCCTACTCACTTCAAAGCCAAAATCAAATGTCATTACCCCATAAAATAGTACCTGCTTTCCTTTCACTGGAAGCATTAAGTGTTTGTCTTTTAAATTCTAAATACTGTTTTATGATACCTCTCATGTATCCAACTAAATTCTCCATTTCCAGTTGACTTCTTGAGGACAGTGACATTTTGTGTGTTCTAAACAAATAAGTGTGTGCTGAATGAATATGTGAATGTGGTTGAAAATTGGAACATGGGGGTAGAAGATAATGTTCTCTTGCCTTAGTAAAGGAGCTCACAGGGAGCTCATCCTCATGCTTTTTGCATCCTTCTTACTGAGTTTGGCAATGTATTTTAATGGATCTGAGAACTCAATTGACCCTGCCCTATTCAAAGGAATTTGTGTGGTGGGTGCCCTACATCACACTCACTGTTCCAAGTGACCAGAAAAATATAGGCCACTCCCCCTTCTAGTGGATCCCTAGGAATCCATAGGTCCCAGGCTCATCTGAACAACCCCTGCTCCCACAACATCAGCATTCATAATGGGGAAACCTCTGCCACAGCAAATCACATCAGTAGCATAAAGAAATAAAGATTTTCCTATCAAGGCTCAAGCTTTTCCTTTCAAGTCCTTTCCCACCTGTGGAGACAGGGCACCTAGAAACTCTGGATTCCAGTACAGCCTTCCAGTTGTCGTGGCTACTGACCTAGTGTGGTTTTGGGAACTGTCCTTACAACCAACCCACCGTGACAGGAGTCCTTCATGGAATAGTTGGACCTCAGCGGAAATATTCATTTAAAGTATTTCTACACTGCCATCTTGAGTTCACTGGGAATAGTGTGCCCTTATTCTTCTTGTCAGTGAACAGACACCTGAATGTTCTCTGTGCCACAAATGGTAGGCACTGCAGCATGCTCGAAAAACAGTACTGTCCTTATCACTGGAGCTTAGTCACTCTAGCAATTCTTGCCATGAGGCCAACCTGTCTACAGAAACACTTGATGTCTTATTGCTTGCTGACATACCCTCATGTTTCTTTCTTTAAAGGAAAAGCTTAGAAGTAAAAGCTTGCAATGAAATGGGATTACAAAAAGAGAAAAAAGAAAATCCCTTTCAGAATCTTAACTCCAACAAGAATGACCTTGGTTCAAACTTTTAAAAGCAAAAATAAGAACAATTATTTTTTTTCTATTTTGTGTAAACTGATAGACAAATTATATCCATCTATAATTTCCCTCTGACTTCACAAACAATTCCATAGCACTGAAGTGAATATTTTCTCATTCTACAAAATGATATTTCTTTTTTTTACCTGAATAATGTATTTAAAGAAAGGGTGTTTAAAATTATTTCTCTACTTGTAACCCTGAGTTAACTTTTTCTCCTGCATTGTACCTGGTAGCTTGTTTGCAAATCTAGAGGCTCTTTTTCCTTTCTCCTCTCTCTCTGCATTTTTTTTTTTTTTTTTTTTGAATGGGAGTGTTTCCATTAAATAAATGCCTGTCACATTAATGACTTCAATCCATTAAGTTCATCTTGGAAGGTGGTATGAAAGACTCTGATACTCTCATTCCAATTTGGTGATTTATTGCCCTCTAGTGGCATGACATGTTAAATATTGAGTAAAATGAAAGCTGAATGAAGTAAAACAAAGACACTTAGCAATTATTTATTGAACAGCTACTCTGTACCATGCACAGTGTAGGCTCTGGGGTTACAGAAACGTAGCAGTTTGATATTATTTATCAATTCAAAAAATATGTAGATTGTGTTTGTAAACTGGTCTGTTCCTCTGGGCATATTCGATTGTATTAAATTCAGAGGTTTCACTTTTACTTGATTAAACTATGATTAAGGCTTTGATTCAGGTACGTCAGTAGGACCAAGGGGGTGGGGACTCACAGAGAAAACAACACGGCAGGGGAGAAAGTTTTAGATTTAACGCTGGAGCCCCGGGAAGTAAGTACATGGAGAAGGAGATCATAGAGGAAGAGAGACAGCTTATTAGACAGGATCCTGCAGCCCCTGGAAGATGAGGCTTAGTCTATAGCTGACCTTGTGAAGAGAACATAGCAGCTGAGCCTGGAAAGAGATGAGCCCTGGGAAGAGAGACAAGCCTTATACTAGCCTACAGCTGAGAAAGGAAGGAACCTTAGGATGGAGAGGGAAGCTGAACATTCACAGACTGGCAGCCATCTTGCTCCAACACATGGCAACAGACTTTGGTGAGGGAAGTAACTTACTCTTTTATGGCCTTGTGACTGTAAGCTTCTACCCCAAATAAATACCTTTATAAAATCCAACAGATTTCTGGAACTTTGCATCAGCACCCCTTTGGCTGACTAATACAAGCAGCAAATAAGATAAGCTGTCACCCTGGCTTCAAGGACCATGCATTTTAATGGGGGAGACAATAGATTAAAGGTTAAAAAGAAAAATCTTAGATAGTGAGAAGTGCCTTATAGAGAATTAAAATAGAGTGATGTGGCAGAGAGTGATTGAGTGGAAACTTTAGATTGGTATGTCTAGAATGACCTCCCTAAGTAAGTGATCACTACGCTTATCTCTGAATACCAAGATAACCGGCCACATGAAGATCAGAAGCAAGAGCTTTGCAGGCAGAGGAAGCAGCTAGAGCAAGAATCTTAAGACAGAAATGAGCTTGAGGTATTCAAGGACTAGAAAGATGGTCTGTGTGGCGGGAGCATGGTGGATGGGAAGAATGATACGAAATGAGATTGGACAGATAGATAGTGAAATCACATAGGTCCTTGGAAAATCAAAGAAAGGAAATTGGAAGGCTATTAATCAGGGGGAATAACATGATGATTTGATTCACAGTTTTTAAAAGTTCACTCTCTTTGCTGTGTGGAGAACACATTGTGGAGGTGGGGCACAGAAGGAAGCTGGGAGTCCATTTAGGGGGCTATTATAGCAATCTCCTGCCAGAAATCATGCTGGCTTGGTGCACTGTGAAGGTGCAGAAATGGAGAACGTTGATGGATTTGGATATGTTTTAAAGACAGAATCAACAGGACTTGTTGGACGGACTGGATGTAGGTGGTGGGGAAGAGAGAGGACTCACAAATGACACCTAGATTTTTACTTGAGTAACCTAGTGGAAAGAAATGCTATAAACCAAGATGAGGAAGAGCAGCTGAGGATTTGGGAAAGAAATCAGGTCATGGCCTTTATAGCTTGGTTACAAAATATATCTTTTAAAGGAATGTGTTATGCAATAAAAATGGGCCAATAAAAGTAAATATTTATGTTTCAAGAGGTACCAGGAGAACAACAGAGTTTATCAAAGGAAATTAGGTAGCGCTCCCAGATTACAGTTTGAGGCAACCCCAACAGCTAGGAAAGAGGATTTAGCATAATGGGGCTAAGAGCCGGGGACTTTGAAACTTTCTGTGAGGAGGTTCTCAGTTTCTTTTCTATGTTTTGGGGATTATTCTGAGTGTGTTGTGAGAATAATAGAAAAATAGAGGTGAAAGAACTTGGAGAATTCTAGACCACACACTTTTTTTTTTTTTTTTTAAAACAAATAAAGGTGCTGAAGCCCTAAGCTGAGGTGGTAATAAGGACACCATTTGTGGAACTCCTGCAATATTTCAGATACTATATAAAAATCTTCGTATGCCTTATCTCATTAATTCTTTGAACAATCTTGCAAAGTATGTATAAATTTCCATTTTGTAGCTAAGAAAACTGAGGCTCTGAGAAGCCAAAAGTCCTAAAGCTAGCTACTGGCAGAGATGGAACTAGAGCTCTCAAGTCTCAAGTTCCAGCGCTCTGAAATCTGTACAATGCTGTTCTAAAGAAGATTTTTGGAAGTATGAAGAGGCAGTTGATGCTAATTTGAGTAACTCTTTTTAAGTCTATCACTCCATCCTCCCATCCAGACATGTAGAAGCAAACCAGATTTGCAATGCCTCTATAAACAGCCAAGCAAATTCTCCTGGCTATGCCAGAACTGGACTTGAAAATAACAATAATGATGATGATAATAATGTAGCTGCCACTTACTAAGTGCTTTCTATGTTCCAGTGTTTCAAGCACATTTTCTTGGTCAATCTTCACAACAAATTTGCAATCTGTTATCAACATTTTACAGATCAAACTAAGACCTAGAAAGATTAAGTAATTGCTCAAGGTCACTCAACCACTGTACTCAGTGAAGAAGCTTGGCTCTGGATGCAGATCTGTATTCCCTCTAACCTCATGTTCCCCTTTTAACAAGTTTTCCTGTCAGGTGTTAGTATAATGGCCCACATAGGCCTGCTTTCATTTGGAGTGCTGGGATCGCAGAATGGAGACACAGCTGAGGCAACCTTCCAGTCACAATTGAATATCACACCTAGCATAAAATCTTATCTAACATTGTACTATGGCCTACAGGGGAAAGGAGAAGAGGAAAGAAAAGCAAATGCAAGTCAGCAGAGGGGCTGTGAGGCTGGAAACTCTGAGTGTCCTTTCTGAGTCGGAGGAAAGTCCTTCCCTCTGATGGTAGGTGTGGTGGTTTGAGATTATTTATGAATCCCCCAAAAAGAAAAATTATGTTTGTAAACTAATCTGTTCCTCTGGGTATGATACCCTTTGATAGCACAAAATTCAGCTGAGGTATCTTTGATTAGATAGCCTGTTAAGATTAGGGCTTTTGGGAAGCAGCTGTGGCTCAATCGGTAAGGCTCCCGTTTACCATATGGGAGGCCCCGGGTTCGGTTCCCGGGGCCTCCTGGTGAAGACAGGCCCGCCCACACAGCGTGGTTAGCTGACCCAGCGAGCACAAGCAGCAAGGGGGGGATAAATGAATAAATAAATAAAATCTTTAAAAAAAAAAAAAAAAAAGATTAGGGCTTTTGAATTGACTGTGTCAGTGGGTGTGACTCAGGTTGAGGCTCCACCCGGTTGCTGGGTCTGATATTAATGAACACTCACACTCACATAGACAGACAGACACACAGGGAAGAAAGAGCTCTGTCATTTTTGATCCTGCCATGTGATAGAAAAGAAGAAGTCTCAAACAGCTGAAGCCCCTGGGAGAGATGAGTCATTTTGCCTGATAGCTTACAGTTGACCTTGTGAAGCGAGCAGAATAGCCGAGACTGATGTAGGAAGCCTGAAGAGACAAGCTCTATGCCAGCCTTCAGCTGAAATCAGGAAGAAGCGGAGTAGCTGAGCCTGAGAGAGGAAGCCACAGGGGGGCGGTGTGTGTGCTGAAATCTCGCAGAGATCACCCGCCATCTTGTTTCACCACATGGCAACACAGAGGGATCAACAGTAGTTGACTTTGGTGAGAAATGGTACCTTGACTTGGACTTTTTACAGCCTTGTTACTGTAACCTTTACCCCAAATAAATACCCTTTATAAAACCAACAGTTTTCTGTACTTTGCATCAGCAGCCCTTTGGCAGACTAAACAAATGGGTATCCTTATAGGCTTAAAGAGGACTCCCAGGGCTGTCCTGGAGAGCCAATTATACCATGATACCCAGTTCAGTTAGCAGAGCTAAAGGTTGTGAGGCTAAGAACAGGAAGCAGGTGAGGGTGTAGGTCTTTTCCAAAAAGAAGTTTCCACAGATTGCAAGATAGATCTTAGTCATATGCAGAGGGATATTGCACACGTTAAAAGTCTTGGTAAACTTAATTCATTTTCTAAGCAGCTAATGAACATGTCTATAAGATAAAGGGATGGTTCTCTTAAGTACTGTCTTTATTTTGTTTGCCATATGCTTGTCTTGTTGCCTATACTGTCTTTGTGGGTTTATGTCTTGGGCAGTGCCTCTTCATACTTCTCCTAGCTGTCCTAAGCATAACCACTGCTGTGGGAACGGAACTTGGGTTGGCTGTTTATACCCAAACCCAGTAGGTCTACCACAACATCTTCCTAGAGTTAACCAACAACATAAAAGAACCCAAGGAAGAATGCTGTTTCCCATCAATTTTGGGAGGAGGTAGCCTCTGAAGGCACCTGGCTTTTCTCACTCTCGTGGTCCAGAATGTCATAGCTGGCTCCTTTTGGGGCCCGCTTACCACCACCTTCTTTAGCCTTTTAGTGGGGCCATCTATCTTTAAAATTCTAATTAAGTTTGTTTCTTACAGAATCAACTCCTTGGTAGTCATGCAGGGATTTCATCTAGTTCCAACCACAGTATCGGGCCCATCTTTCCTTGACCTAAGTAGAATAGCCAGAGAGGTTTATGCCCTGTCAGGCAGGGACTACTGCCCAACCAGCAGGAAGTAACTACATTAGAATGACCATCGCCTATCCGACCTCCTTAAGAATAAGGGCATGAACTCTCTGAGGGGGGAGTTGAGGCAAGTTAGTAGAGGGAAATGAGGAAAAGATGAGCCACAACATGGCTGACAGACAACATGATCTACAGACAGCATGGCTGTGGGACCCTGTCGAGACCTTGACCCTGACCTTCACGTCCCAGTTAACTCTTTCTGGGACCTCCCCTTGTTCCCGGATATTCATGGGGTAGCCAATAACAGCTGGGACCCCTCCCCTTATCATTAGCAAGGGGAGGAATAATTAATAGTTTAAAAGGTAACCACAGGGAAGCGGCTGTGGCTCAATCAGTAGGGCTTCCGTTTACCATATGGGAGGCCTCCTGATGAAGGCAAGCCCGCCCGCACGGTGTAGTTAGCTGACCCAGCGAGCACAAGCAGCAAGGGGGGGATAAATGAATAAATAAATAAAATCTTTAAAAAAAAAAAAGGTAACCACAGAAGCCAGAGCTCATTCTCTCTGCCTAGAGGAGCCCACACCAAATTTCAGTACGTATTTCCATCTTTCTCTCCCACCTCTCAGCAAGCTCTGTTCTTTTCCCCCATTTCCCAATAAATCCTTTTTACTGGTCTAATTAAAAAAAAAAAAAAAAAAAGAAAAAGAAAGATCTCAGAGCTAACTTTAGGGCTTGGTAACTTGTTTCCTAGAGATGCCTGAGTGACTTTTGCTGTAGTTCTGTAGTTGAGAAGTGAAACCAAACATTGCTAGCCTCGAGAGACCAAGAACTATGCTCACGCCTGAGTGTGCTGTACCAGACTGCACTCCAGACTCACATTGTTTATTGCCTAACTCTGAGATTGTTGAGCCACATCAGGCTCAGCTGTGTGGACCCCAATACACATTGAGACTAGTTAATGTGCGGAACTCTCTCCAATCTCCTATAAAATTGGACGATGACATTTCATCCTTTTGTGATGCTCACCAGTACAGATATTTTTAGTCACAGCTATGCACTCCTTTTTGTGAGAATCCGGGGATCTGAAAATTTGTACCTCTGCCTGTTTTAGATATCTTCATTGTTTATCTTGACTGCAACTATTTTTATTTTATCCAAATGCCGTCTGAATCTGGTTTTTTTTCATCAATCCCAGTTTGCTGTATGGACTTTGTCCATATAGTTACCTTGCAGATGAGAGGCAGAAGTGAGATTAATTACAATACCTGAGATGCATTAGAGTTGAAGGGACCAGGGTGATATCCTAGTGTCAGACTGATCAGTTGAGCGTCTATGGTTTGAGATTGCTAATGGCTTTGAAATGCAGGACAGGAAGAGGCATATGTGAAGCCATTATACTTATCTCCCTGGGCTTAGTCCACGAATTTAAAAATAGGGTAAAAGGAGCATGAAGTTGGCAATGCCTTAGCTGTTGTTTACTGTTCTCGTGAAAATCATTGAACCAATAGAGGGAGCTAGTGCAGCACAAATGGGACTTCTGAATATAGACAGTCATTGCAAACAAATTCCCAACTACTGGGGGAAGATCATAAGTAACTTTATTCCAGGAAATTTGGAGATGAAGTAGAGATGAAGTAGAAAAGGGACAAAGGATCAATGAAAAGATTGCTAATAAGAATTCTGTTGCTACGTGATGATTACTTCACTACCTAAATATTTAATTAGAGTGGATATCATGAATGAATAGAAAACTTCTTGTCTATCACTCAGGTGACTATGGTGCAAAAAAATGTGCTCTTTCCCTGTTTTAATTGCCATGCCAATTGGGAACTTCAGGATGTATCAAAGCTTAGAGATGTGTAAAAAAATAAGGCAAAACTTGGAGATGTGTAAAAAATTAGGGCAGGAAACAATAGAAAGTAGGACTTTTAATTAAAGAAACAGTAAATTCATGGTTATTAATAGTCATTAACTTTTTGTACTTTAGCTCGTTTTGGCCATGAAAATGTCAGGTGGGACCTGTTAACTTAATATGGCCTGAACTCTATAATTGTAGTAAAGAAAGTTCAGCAAATTGGAGAAGAATGAGATGCAGTGACTGAAACTTTATAATGCCTTCTTTACCACCCCTGAGATAGAAGACAAGCGGGTCTTTTTCTTTTGTATATAATGCAGTGCAATATACCTTTATTGTGCTATATTAGAGCTATATTAATTCTTCAATGTATGGTAAAAATTAAAAAGAAATATGAGGGAGAGGTTTGTGGGAAGATGGCAGAGTAGGAAGGTCCAGGAACAAGTCCCTCCACCAAAAGAAATGTTTAACTGGCAAGAACAAATCTCGTACAGAGAACTCTAACATACCTCTACCATCCCAGATACCCACACCACTACACAACGACAAGGAGAAACTTCTGAAAACTGCAAGAGAAAAGCAATTAAGTTATGTGCAAGGGAATCCCAATAAGATTAAGTGCCGCTTTCTCAAGCAGAAACCATGGAGGAATGAAAGCAGTGGTACAAAACTATTTAAAGTGCTGAGGGAAAACAATTGCCAGCCCCCAATTTTCTATCTGGCAAGACATTATTTCAAAAATGAGGGGGAGATTAAGACATTCCCAGATAAACAAACGCTGAGAGAGTCTATCACTACTAGATTGGCTCTGCTAAAGAAAGTCTGAAGGTGGAAAGAAATGAACAAGAGACAATAGGTCAGGGAAGCGGCTGTGGCTCAATCAGTAGGGCTCCCGTTTACCATATGGGAGGCCCTGGGTTCGGTTCCTGGGGCCTCCTGGTGAAGGCAAGCCCGCCCGCATGGTGTGGTTAGCTGACCCAGCGAGCACAAGCAGCAAGGGGGGGACAAATGAATAAATAAATAAAATCTTTAAAAAAAAAAAAAAAAAAGAGACAATAGGTTGAAGCTGTATGAACAAATAAAGATCTCCAGCAAAAGTAATTACATGGGTAAATATAAATGCCACTACCACTGTATCTTTAGTTTGTAACTCCACTTTTTGCTTCCAACAGGATCTAAAAGGCAAATGCATAAAATGTAATGAGAAATCAGTGATTTTGGACTCATAATGTATAAGCATATTCTTAATTTAGGATGTTAAATTTAAGCCTCATGATAACTACAAAGAAAATATCAAAGAATATGCAAACTCATAGAGACAGCAAATAGAGTACAGGTTGCTAGGGACAGGGAGCAGGGGAAAGAGAAGTTAATCCACACTTGGTGTAGGTTTCTGTTTGGGGAGAGAGGAAAGTTTTAGTAATGGAAGATGGTGAGGATACTGCAACATTGTGAATGTGATTAATCCCACTGAATGGTATACTTGGTGTGTTTGAGATGGCAAAGTTTATGCTGTATATATGTTTCCACAATTAAAAAAAAAAAAAGAAAGAGCAACTAAAGAGATGACAATGAAATGCAATACATGATCCTGGATGGGATCTAGCAAGGAAGGAGAAAAGAGACATTATTGGGACATATGAAAAAATGGAATATAGACTGCAAGTTTTATATCAATATTAAACTTCTTGAACTTGGTGATGGTACTTAAGGTGGTTGCATAAGTGAGTATTCTTGTCCTTAGGACATGAACATGGCAGTATTAAGTATTCCAGGAACATAATGTATACAACCAAACTCAAGTGTTCAGAAAATGGATTGATAAGTAGACAGATGGATGAAAGATTAGAGAGACAGATAGATAGATAGTGTGGCAGTTTGGCATTGTTCATGAATTCCAAAAATAGATATTGGTTTATGTTTATAAACTGGTCTGTATCTGGGCATGATAAAATTATGATTAGGGCTTTGATTGGGCCATGTCAATAGGACATTGAGTCCCCACCCCCTTGGTGGGTGGGGACTCACAGAGAAAACTACATGGCAGAGAAGAGAGTTGTAGTTTTGAGCTGGAGCCCGGGAAGTGAACACACAGGAGAAGAACACGGAAGAATAAAGACGACTCCTTGGACACAGCAAAAGCCCAGAGGAGAGAGACAGAGTTGTTCGCCTGTTAGTCTACAGCTGGCCTTGTGGAAAGATGTATTAGTCAGCCAAAGGGATGCTGACTTTTGTAAAGGGTATTTATTTGGGGTAGAAGCTTACAGTTACCAGGCCCTAAAGCATAAGTTTCTTCCCTCACCAAAGTCTGTTGCCATGTGTTGGAGCAAGACAGCTGCCAACATTTGTCAGGGTTCAGGCTTCTTGAGTTCCTCTCTTCCTGGGACTCTGTTTCTCTCCAGGCTCAACTCCTGTTTTCTCCACAAGGTCAGCTGTAGACTATGAGGCTCTCTAGGTCTTGCCTCTCTCTACAAGGCCAGCTGTGAACTGTCAGGTGAACGGCTTGTCTCTTTTTCCCAGGGCCTTCTCTCCTTCCTCACAACCAAGCTCCTCCATTTCCTTATTTTCCTGGGCTCTACCATTAAAACTCAGCATCAGAACTCCAACTCAAAACTCCAACTCTGTCCTTTGCCATGTCTTTTATCTTTGATTCCCCACCCACCAAGGGGCAGGGCTCAACGCCTTACTGATTGGCCCAGTCAAAGCCCTAATCATAACTTAATCATGCCCAGATGAACAGAACAGTTTACAAGCATAATCCAATATCTATTTTTGGAATTCATAACTATATAAAACTGCCACAAGAGAGCATAGCAGCTGAGCCCGGAGAGAGATGGAGCCCCGGGAAGAGAGGAATGCAAGAAGCCTGAACTCTTGGCAGACGTGGACAGCCGTCTTGCCCCAACACATGGCAATAGACTTTGGTGAGGTAAGTAACTTATGCTTTATTGCCTATTAACTGTAAGCTTCTACCCCAAATAAATACCCTTTATAAAAGCCAACAGATTTCTGGTATTTTGCATCAGCACTCCTTTGGCTGACTAATATAGATAGATAGATAGATAGATAGATAGATAGATAGATAGATAGATAGATGATAGATAGATAGAAAGATAGATAGATAGATAGAAAGATAGATAGACAGACAGACAAACAGATAGATAGTGTGTGAGAGAGATGGATATGGAAAATATACCAAAATGTTAAAATTGGTGGATCTGGGAATCTGGGGGTAATGGGGTAGGGGTGTGTTGGAGTTCTCTCTATGGGATATGTATTATTTTTGTAATCATCCTGCAAGTTTGAAAGTATTTCAATACAAAAAATTTTAAAAATAATTTCCTAAAGGAGTTCAACAGAAGATTGGAGCTGGCAGAAGAAACCCTGAATTTTATGCATAACATTTCTGTAAATGACAATTTCCCTAATTAAAAATTAAAAAAAAAAAAAAGAAATCTGACCATGATAGCCACATTCTCTTAATAAAATTGTAACTTTTTATTTTGAATAATTTAAGACTAAGCCATATTTTTCTATTCAGTGATATGAACATTCTTATCTGGAAGTGATAGAAAATATGACATCATCTTTTTGGCTGGTAAATACAACCTAAATATATAAGAACAGTAGAAGTCCTAAGCATATGTTAAGCATCTCTTGAGCTAGAATTTCATAGGACAGTCCATTGGTATTAAAAAATAAGCCAGACATATTTCTAATTTCATCCTGACATGGAAGCAAACAGGCTGACAGAATTATTTTGGTTTTTTAGAAGTCATATCCCATACTTTGGTGTATTTTGAGAATCTGTTTGTCAGATTCCCACATTAAAAGACTTTATGTGAGAGAAAAACAGCAGATTCCACTGGGTCCTTATAAGCTTATTGATCCTATAATATTGGAAGTACCCACAATAATGACCTATTGAGATCTGAAACTGGCAGAAGTCTGTAAGAGCATTAGTCATTTGACTTTAGGGCCTGATAATTACCTTTTCCAGTTGCCCATTGTTCCCCATTTTTGTTTGTTTGTTTGTTTGTTTTTTGTTTATTATTATTTTAAAAGAAGCTTTAGATTACATATATGTTACATAAAAAGCATAGGGGATTCCCAAATGCTCCACCCCCTCCCCTCCCACAATTTCCCACATTAACATCTTTCATTAGTGTGGTACATTTGTTACAATTGATGAACGCATATTGAAGCATTGCTACTAACCATGTACTATAGTTTACATTATAGTTTACACTCTGCCAAGCACAATTTTATAGCTTATGACAAAATATATAATGGCCTGTATCTGTCACTGCAATGTCATGCAGGACAATTCCAATGTCTCAAAAATGCCACCAGGTTACACCTATTCTTCCCTCTCTCTTCTCTCAGAACTTCTGGTTGCAACTGCTTAATTGTCTGTGATTGATCACTGTTTAAGATCCCATCTCCTGTGGAAGGAAACTAAAGTGTCTAAGACTAGAAATTCCAAAAATGTCCTGGATAACGTTTGAAAGACATTTAGATATTGGAGGGGCAGCTCAAAAGATTATTACTGATTAGATAGAAATGGTATATTAAGGAATATATTAAAGGAAATAATTTGTTAATGGTCCATAGGATCCATAAAACTGGCAGCTGCAATCCTGGAGCCAAAATTATCCTTAACATAGATTTACTTCTGACAATAGGGATTTATGAGTATATGAATTAAAAAGAACATGGCCATGGCAAATTCAATTTACTGAACACTGTGCCCAATGAACTGAGTCAGGTTATGGAAGGCTATGACCATCCCCTCAGTCTCCAAGAAGAATCTGGAAGACAAGTGTGGGTCAGTTCAATGGGCTAAGTAGAAAGTGTTTTGATTGACTCTTTATACCCACAATGAAAGAAGCTTTCAATATTACTGTATATTTTTATATAACTTCTTACCCATAAACAAAGTATGTCTACAAACTCTTGGGCTAGAACTTGTTTTTATTTACAAATGTTAAAAATATCTCCACATAGGAACAAGGCTTATGGAAAAAGGTATGGGCTTTTTTATTTCAAAGAAGAACATTAATAAACTATGTCTAATCATGTTTATACATTTTTTAAAATTCAAAAACACTCTATACCCACCAAGCAAAAATTCCCAGCTATAGGTTTTTGTTTTTTTTTAAAAGATTTTATTTATTTATTCATTTATCCCCCCTCCCCCTTGCTGCTTGTGCTCGCTGGGTCAGCTAACCACGCGGTGCGGGCGGGCTTGCCTTCACCAGGAGGCCCCATATGGTAAACGGGAGCCCCACTGATTGAGCCACAGCCGCTTCCCACGTTTTTGTTTTTATCTTAAATATGAGTTGCCCACGTTGGTGCCTGTTTGTTCTATATGGATGAGAAAAGTGGTGGTGATTAAAACATCAAGGTAGATCTACTGGTGAGGGTTTTGGAAGTGGGTAACAGGGGTCCACAAGATGAGTGGACACTGGGAGACCACAAGATATGAAACATTGTATTCAACCATGATATATTCCTTTGACTCCATCTAAAACTGCTTATGTTTCCCAGAATTGCTAAGCTAACCAACAGCCAAAGAAACATCTGTTTTCGTTCAAGGGATAGAGCCCAAAGGGGTGTTGGCCATTACCCCCTGGCATATTGACTATTTTGAAACTTCACCTACACTACTATGTGGTTTTAAGTTATACTGATTGGTATTGAGACTTTTTTTTTTCTGGTTTGGACTTACTTTGCCCACCCTGGATCTGGGGCCTTAGCATAGACCCAATCAATGGACTGGAAATCCAGACTTCCATAAACTCTGGTCCTCAATGAATATATCAACAGATAAGGGATTACATTGTATTGACTGAACAAGGTAGGAATGGGTCAATAAATGCAACACAAATAGTCCTTTTATATCTTTTATATTTATATCTCTCCTAAAATAGTAGTGTGACTGAAATTTGGAATGGGCAATTGGAGCAACTGATGCAAAGTAGTGATAGGGGTATGATGGAGTGATTGGCTTTTGGCCAGAAGAGTATGTGATGAAACCAGATATGCTGAGCTGCAAAGATAGATCATTGGCTGAACTTATTGCTAAGGCATGAGATAAAGAATGAGGAAGTAGAAAACAATGGCTTAACTCATATCTACCATTATCTACCATGCTATTTGCTTTTCTTGGCCAATCCATTACCAAGCCCTATAAATCTAGAAGGTTTTTTTTTCCTTCATCCTTACATTATACTACTATGTGTTGCTGACCCTACTGTGGCTAATACCACTACTACTAGTAATAATAGCAAACACTTAAAGGGTGCTTTTTATATGGCTGAAACTATTCTAAGCACTTTACATGGCTCTTTATGTTAAATTTGAGATTAATCAACTCTGAAAAGTCACCAATTTTCAGAGAAAACTCCCTTCACTGGCAGGTGATGTAGCAAATTCCTCCAAACAACTTTGGAAAAGGGGAGTAAGGGAAGAAATAAGTGAGGAAGGACCTGGGGTATTAGTCAGGTACTGGTCAAGAAGTTTGGATTACATATGGCAAAACTTCAATGCAAAGAAGCTTAAGCAACATAGAAAGTTTACTGGTTCAAGCAAACAGAAAGGGAATAGAGTATAGCTAAAGACAACTCAAAAGAGAAAATCAACAAACTTAGCCTCTTTCCTCACCTTTTGCCACTGCTTCTGTCTGAGTGACAAGCATCATTCTCTCCTCCACATACCAGTTTCTTCCTGGTATGTGGAAGAATACCAGGTATGTGGAAGAATTTCCACCTTTGTCTTTCAAGCAGAAAGGGTTTTCCTGGTCTTAGCTCCAATTTCAAAAACCCGAGAGATGGGGGAATAAACAGAAGAAAATGTCACTGTATATACAAGATAAAGACATAATGTTGAAATTTTTTATAACCTTATATTTCTAAAATAATTTTTTATTATTCCAAATTAATTTTTTTGTACTTTATTTGTTACTTTTTTTTTTTTTTTTAAAGATTTTATTTATTTATTCATTTATCCCCTCCCTGCTGCTTGTGCTCGCTGGGTCAGCCAACCACGCCGTGCGGGCTGGCCTGCATTCACCAGGAGGCCCCAGGAACCGAACCCAGGGCCTCCCATATGGTAAACAGGAGCCCTACTGATTGAGCCACAGCCACTTCCCTATTTGTTACTTTTAAAACTATCATTATTATTTCATTTTCTTATTAATTGTATTTGATTATAGTCTTAGCTTCATTTTTTAAGAAGTTTGGATCACAAAAGGGTTACAACTGTGACAGGGGAGGATCATTGGCATGAGGTGTCAGTGATGGGGGATGCATGGGAGGAGGTTCACCTGGGACATACCTATAAGGCCTATAAATGTGTTCAAATGCTCATGGGGCATTGTCATTGTGGGTGGAGATTCACACAGTAACCAAAAGAATATCAATTTCCCATCCTGGGGTGCTCTGCCCCATTCTCTAATGGGACAGCAAGAATCTCCCGAGTACAGGGGCAGTGACTAGTGAAAGAGGATGGACCATTGATGGGCCTTGATATTGATGACTATACTTATGAACCTTTTCTTTTGAAATTGAAACTTAGCCTAGTATTGTAGAGTACCTAAGAATTACCTCCTGAGAGCCTCCTTGCTACTCAAATGTGGCATTTTTCTAAGCCAAACTCAGCATATAAATGCTTTACATTCCCCCCAGCATGGGACATGACTCCCAGGGATAAGCCTTCCTGGCACAGAGGTATTACTACCAAGCACCAACTAGCAATGCAACTGGAAAAAGATGTTGACCAAAAAGAGGAAAGGGTAAAGACAAATGAGTTTATATGGCTAAGAGACTTCAAAGTGAGTTGAGAGGTCATTCCAGAGGTTTCACTTATGCACACTTCATTAGGATCTCATTGACTGCCACAGTGAATATTGCCTTAAATAGCAGGGCTCCTGAGGGCTCTGGAGACATCCAGACACTATAGACAGGGCTGAGAGCTCAGGAGTTTGGCTCCCTGCCAGTGGGCCCTACTTTAGAATTTATGCTCCCCAGTGTGACAGGGTTGGACTCAGTTGTGGTTTGCCTACACATAGCTCTTCTGCCCCTTATATTTGAACCTAGAGTTAGTGCTAGAGTTGATAGGTGTATATCCAAGAGACTTAAATGTTGGGCTGTCCATGTGCCAGTTGGGCCCTGAATCTCAACAGAGTTGCAACAACTACTCTCCAGTTCATTGGACTCACTGAGGACAACTATCAAGGAGATGATGATGGTCAACAACCATCCCAAGGAAGAGACAGAGTCCACAACTTCAAGCAAGATAGTCCCATCCATCAGCTTTATGGGTTCTAAGGTCCTCTTAATTAGAGGTGGACATCACTATCCCAGAATCCTCAGGATTGGGGAATGAAAAATGGACTAAAGTAGACTTACCGGTATTCTAGTATAGACCTATTGTAATTCTAGCAATGGAAGAATTTTTATCATTGATTGGAGGCAGTGGACAGTGGAGGTTCCAAGGGGAGGGAGAGGGAAAAACAGGTATAACATGGAGACATTTTTGGGACTTGGGAATTGTCCTGAATGACATTGCAATGATGGATACAAGCCATTATATATCTTGTCATAACTTACAAAATTATACTGGAGAGAGTGTAAACTATAATCCACGCTTGGTAGCAATGCTCCAAAATGTGTTCATCAATTTTAACAAATGTACCATACCAGTGGGGGATGTTGTTGATGCGGAAAAATGTGGGAGGCATTGGGCATGGGGTATATGGGAATCCCCTATATTTTTTATGTAACATTTATGTAATCTAAGTATCTTTTTTAAAAATAAAAAAGTACATATATATATATATATAAAGACAGAAAAAGACTCTGGTCCAGCTTGGGTCACGTGCTCATATCCTGAGCCAAACTCCATAAATAAGGCAATGAATTATAATGGTTGGCAGCTCCCAGCCCCCAGCAGAACCTGGCTGGGTGTGGGAGGCTGATGTACAGGGAGAAAACAGTTCCCCCCAAAGGGAAGGATTGACATGCTGGGCAGGCATAACATTTGATGCCCATTACAAAAGAACTGAAAGAAATTTAAGACGGATAAAGTTTGTCCCTAGCATCCCTCCTCTACTATCTTTGCTTATCTCACCTTCAGCATTCAGAGCGCTAATGCTACCCTTGCATCCCATCCCATTCCATCCAAAGGCCAGGAACTCTTCCCTTTTCCTTGATAGTCCATCATTTCTCACCTTCCTCAATCCCCTTCCTGAGAACTTTACTTATGGAGCATTCACTCTGTAAAATGACAAGAGCTAATCAGAGAAAGTTAGATTCCAGCTTTTTAGTGGTGACCTTCTGGATACAATGCCCACAAGGAGAAATTCTGATGGACAAGATAAGCAGAACTTGCAGCTCCAAATTAAATCAGCTACTCCTGCCTGCACATATTTTAACAGCAACACAGTAACCACAGGCCCTGATGATTACCTTAGGGACTATGGGATAGCAGTGCAATCCTTGAGAAGATCTGTTTTCATGAGGATGCATAATTTGCTGGATACCCTGGAAGATATAATGGAATTATTTGTTGGCCTCTAGACATAGAAATTAATACCTTATTGGGGCATCTGCCTATGAGGGCAGAGAAGTCACCTGAAGTGGGACAGGTTCCTAGATCCTAGATGCTACTTTCCCACTGTCACACTGTAAGTAGAGAGAAATGCCATCGAGTAAAATGCAGGGGGGTGGGGTACTCAAAATGCTCATGGGGCTACCCCTAAAACTCACCCCAATTCCTTGAAGATAAGATTGTAAAGTAAGAGCCCAAGCACAACTTGGGAGCTATCCCCATAGAAACTGCAGTGAGGGCAGAGCAGACTCCATGTAGAGAAAGTGCCTACAAGTGGGAGAGCAAGAAGGCTGCTATGTTACACGACCCCCTGAGGGCAACATTTCATTGTATTCTTTGTGAATGGCACCCCTTAGGTGTGCAGAATACCAGCTCTGGCAATATGGCGTGACTATGGACACGGTGATAACCAGAAATCTTTAATTGGTCTCTAAGCAAGACCATGAGATCTCAGATCTCTGCTGCCCTCCACAGGGTGGCGTGGTCAGGGGGAACCAAAGGTTACATGCCTCTTCTGAGTCCTTGAGAATAGAAATCCTAACACCAGTGAACACGACCAACCTTAGAATTGCTGCTACTACAGTCAGAGGGGAAAAAGAGGGCTAAAAGTACAATGGGTGAAGTTGATGGTATTAACAACTACACATAAAAACAGAGGAAACATTTCATATCTACTATATAGCCTTTCAAACACAAACAAAAGGAAAATAGATAGAGTAGATCATAAAATTCCCAATGCAGCAAGTATTTTACTATCACCACCATCATTTTAATTAGCATCTTCTTTTATTTTTTCAGGACTGTTATCAGATGCTATACATATATATATATATCAGAAGATCATGCTGAGTGTCAGTGGGCGAGCTCCAACCCTGTATCAGCGAAGCATTTTGGCAATTAGTGTTCTCGGTCTTGAGAAAATGACACCTCTTTCTCCAAATTCAGAAATATGGGGGGAGGAGGCATAACATTTTAGAAGCTCATCCTGATATTCTCCATGATGAGCACCTTGTTTATTCTCAGCCTAGTTATAAGATTCATAGTTAGCCTAGGATTTATTTTTAAAATCAGGGAGAAACGGTAGAGATCATCTAGTCCAACCTTCATTTTCTTCCTCCCTTCCTTCCTTTCTTTCATTTTTTTCCTTTCCTTTCCTTCCTTCTTTCTTCCTTCCCTCCTCCTCCCTCTCTTCCTTCTTCCTTTCTTCCTTGTAAATTGACTAATATATTTGACCTTAAATTGCATCCTGTTTGATTATAAAAGTATAATATAAAAAACTTAAAGTAAATACCTCACAATCTTTCGCCCATATAATAAATCCGTAATATAAACTACTTTTTATATTCATTGTAAGACTTTAGATCACTCTGTTTCTTGCTCTTTCCCAGATACCTCTTCTCAATGGAGCAGTGGCCCCTAAACTTTTGGTAAGACAGAAGCAGCTGTCCACGAGGGGGCAACAGGAAGAAGGACCCCAAAGATCCAGGGAACTTGAAGACCTGTCAGAATGTCTCCCTCAGTTTCAAATAGGAAAAATAAGCTCCAGTCACCTGCCAAGCATCAATGGCTCTTCGAGGACTCTTCAAAAGTAGTAGATAAATACCTCTAAATTTTCAGTGCTCTTTCAAGTGTGGTGTCCAGAAAATGCATAGAATGCTGATAGAATATATTATGTGATAGAGTGCCAGAAAAGTCTCCAATTTTATCATTTGAAGTGATATATCTCATGAAAGTGTAAAACAAAGTGCCCCAAAGAAACATTTCCAAAATTAAAAGAATGAGTAACAGTCTTATATCAAGAAAAAATAGCAGACTGTTTCCTCCCCCCCCCCCCCCATATAATACATAATGTGAGATTTAATATATGTCTACTGATATTAATAATATCTAGTTGGCTTGAAACCTGTAGAAAAGTCTTTGAGGGGAGGAAACATTTTTATGGCTCAAAATAACCTTTAAGGTGTCAGATGTACTTCAGATGTCCAGTAGAGACTAATTGTCCATGTGGAAGTAATAGTAGATGTCACCTTTAAATGAAACAGTAAACCTAAATAAATTTAGGAATGGAACCAAAAGCTCCCAAAGTCAAAATGAATACCATGTAAATATTCTATTATTTATTTGTAATTTTAGATTGTAGGCCATTTTTTGAGAATTTATCATGAGTTCCTTAGTATCAGAAGGTATTCTGAACCCATCATATATAATCTTTTCCTAATTCATTATCCATGTGTGAAATTGACATTCAGGCTATTTTTCAAAAATGAAAAATGGTGATGGCTTTGTGCTGACCAAGATAACTCCTTTCCCGCTTCCACTTCCATGAGTGGCACCATGTGAGGGACGGAATGATACACTGTCAGGACGTGTTTCCCCGAGAGCATCTCAGGAGGCATTTGCCTTCCTATCAGGATGGGCGAGCTCCTGCTTACTCAGTATCAACAGCCCCACTGGCATCCGTATCACCAGGGGGAGCTCGTCAAAAAAGTCATACCTCTATTTAGTTTTTCTTAGTTTTCTGCATTAATAAATTATATCCCCAAATCCATTAAAGTCTCCTTCTGCTAACACTGTGGTGCACAACCTTGGCTGCCTGTTAAAATCACCAGCTTTAAAAAAAATCTTGAAGCCCAGGCCAGACCCAAGAAATTACATAAGGATCTTTGGAGGTAGGACCTCAAATCACTATTTTCACCTTCATTTGGATGCAGGGAGAGGTATGGTTGGGTCAACAGGTGTAATCTATTAACCAAGGAAGCCAGAAGAAAGGGACACCACGTGTTTACCAGGCATTCCTTTCCAAGAGCCATTATTTTCCATCTGAAACACATTTGCCTTCATCAATTATTAACTTGTCTCATTTACCAAAGTCACCAAGAGGATTTAATTTTCTCGAAATAAAGGGTCCTCTTGGCTCTTTTGAAAAGTTAAACCTGAGAGAAATGAATAGTTCCTTATCCTCTGAATAGAATTCTCATTTAGCTCATTGAACTGCAGAAAGGTTTTTAAACCAAGTGATGTCTTAGGCAAGTGCCTTGTACCCAAAGTTAGTCCTCCCAAACAGCCAGTCAGTTCTGCCATTTCTCCTTGAGCTCAAAGACTTTGCCCCTAACCTGGCAGCACAGGAAACTGCTGGCAGGTATCTTATTTCATGCAAGAGGCAGGAAAAACAAAGAATTGAAACTGTTTAGTGCTTTGAATACGTAATTGGTTGGAACTGGAAAGTTTTCCCCAAAAACCTTTTTCCAAAACTCCTCTACCCCCCAAAGCCACCCATTTCTGGCAAACCAGGCTACCCCACATAAAGTATCAGGGACAGAATCAAATTCTCAAAATGCTTCTGTATAAAAATGAAAATGAGTGACAATTTTAGTAAAATTAGTAAAGAACATCTATATATTATCTAAATATAAAATCATACAAATTTCTTTTCATATCTTTTTCAAACAAAAAGGATGGTTTACCTGTTTCATTTAGTTTTCTCAATCACAGTGGATTAGACTTCAGAGCATCATTTTTCTTGAAATCCCTATTTGGAACCAATTGTTTAAAACTGCACATTTAAAGGCAGGAGTTTAGAATCATGAAATCACCATGAAGTAAACTGTAGTGAACAATGAAGTAAGGTGAGAACTTTGGCTAACCAAGATCCTGTTCAATTCAATAAGTACTTGTTGACCATCTAATCCATACAAGACAAATATAGAGAATCAGATGGCTTCTCCTTCGGCTGTCATGCTCAGAGGGCTAATCTCAAACTAACAAATCTCTTAGTTTCATGGCTTTTGTTTTCTTGGATTACGTAGTAACTTCACTTCCCTTAATCCAGGTTCTGCTACAGACATTTCCTGGGGACTTCAAGAGTTCTTTTAATAAGCTTAGATATTGCTTAAACTTCTATGCATTAAATCCTTCCAGACTTTTCCTCATGGGACAATCCAAAATCTCATCTATCTGGCTTCCTTTGTTTAAAGAAAGTAACTGCTATGATATTTTCTAGTCTCTTGCTTCAAATACACAAAGATTCCCTGGCATTACAGTTATTTCAAAGAAAAAGTCTTTTCCAACTTGCAAATTTCCCAAGGGAATATAAGTTTCAAACATTTATTTTAAAACGTGGTGGCTAGCTCTCTGAGAACCTGTCATATTTTTCTTAACATACTCTTTACGCAAGATATATTAGAGCAAAAGGTAAGATTTCTTTCCCTCCTTCATTTCAGAAAAGGGCCTTTAATGCAGTTCATAAGCATTTATTGAGTATTGTGGGGGATCTTAAGTTTAAAGTATAATACTTTCACAACTAGGGATTTATAATTTTATTCGAGAGTCAAAATGTAAAGGGTTGAGATAGCAACAAAAATTAGTTCTAATAGACTTTCTGAAGGAGGGGAAGGAAAAAGGGGATAGCGAGCAGGAGAGCAAGATAACATTTTGCATTAGGGGTGAGTGTCCTTATGCATGAGAAGAACTCACAGGAGAACAGTACTAGTCATCGTTAGTTTATCTGCTTTGCAGGGGAATGGAAGGATCTTAATAATAATGCTAATGCTAATAATAACAATAATAGCTGATCTCGTTTGCGTGTCTGTTCACTGATAAAAAAGAGTTGGTCATTTACTCTGAAAGCCTTTATAGAGCCTTTACCTTGGTGCTGGGATTTAGGAGGAAGAGGGTAGGAGAGAGCTATACAAACAAACAAACAAAAACAAATAAACAAACAAAGGCATCACAAAGGTAGACACAGAGTAGGCTGTGGGTTTTCTCTTAACTGTCAATGTGTTCTTGCATTTTTATGCAATAATAAAAATCGGTAGTGGGGCTTTTCCCGCATACTCAGAGGCAGTAATGAGAACTTGAAATCTGATGGGATGTAGCTTTCATTTCTGTGCTATTAACTTTGGTCAAAAGATGGCAGCAAAGTTCAGCTAGTTCTTCAGAAGCCACTTCTCAAAAGTGAGGGGAGAAGGGAATAGCTGTTCACATCTTTCAAATGTGATGTGACAGTGGGTAAGTGGGGGAAATGTTGTCTTGGTGATTATGCCTAGACTTTATTTTCTGATTCTTTTCACAACGTTTATTAAATATTAAAAGTATCGTAATTTTAATGTAAGCCAGGTTACCCCAGGAAAAGTACATTTATTCATTCATTTGTTAATTTACAAATGTAAATATTCATTAATTTCCCAAATGTTTGAGTATGTGCTAGGAGCTTAGCACTGTGTGGAGGGCTGATGAGACTTGTCAACAAAAATGCAGCCCCAGCTCTCACTGAACATGTAGCACAGGAATGAATTCATTATTTATAGAATGTAATTACCCATAGAATATAAGCTCCATAGGGGCAGGGATTTCTGTTTGTTTTGTTCACAGATGTATTCCAAGTGCTTAGAACAATGCCTGGTGCAAAGTGGATGCTTAGTAAAGGGTTGTTGACCGAATGAAGGAGTGTTATTATATATATTTATCTATCTCCAGAGCATGATTCTATGTGTGTCTAACTAAGGAACCTGACCTGGGTCTGAGGAAATGATCCTTGAGGAGAGGTCTGAAGGGTGAGTAAGAAGTAACTAGGGGGTTGTGTGTGTGTGTGTGGTGGGGGTAGGAGTTCTCCAGGCATAAAGAAGATCATGCATCAAGGGAAGGGGGTGAGGGGAGCAGAGAAGGCATGGGGAGCAAGGCTTGTCATAAGGAACTAAAGTAAGGCCGGTGGGACTGAAGCACAGAGAGTGAGGGGTGGTGTAGGAATGCACGCCATAGTCAGATGAATGCTTGGAAGAGACTTTGGTAAGAAGAATGAGTAAGAGAGGAACAAGAGTGGATTTGAGAACAGTAGGAGGCCACTGCAAGTCCAGATGAGACGTGATGGTAGCTTGGTCTGGGGAGATGCTGATGGAGTGGAGGAAAGTTGTCAAAGTTGCCAGATATTCAGCAGGCAAAAATCAATAGGAGTTGGTAATGTGTAGGATATAAAGGGTGAGGGAGATAGAGGAATCTCAAGGATGGCTTAATGATTACTGGCTTGTGTGGTGGGATGTGTAGCCAATAGGAAATCCTGGAGGAAAACTAGTTTGTTGAGGGAGGGAGATTATGAGTTCTCCTTGAGGCATGTTGAGACTTTGAGACCTCCTAGTAGAAAAATTAAGTGCAGAGTTGGATTTAAGGGTTGGAGCTCAGAGAAGTCTGTGGAAGGAAGGAATTTGAGAGTCATTGGCATGTAAATGGTAAATGAAGGAGAGTGAATAGATGAGCCCATTTAGGGAGAGAGTATAGAGTGAAAAGAATTGAGGACATAAGACTAGCCTTGAGGAACTCCCACACTTAATGGCCAGATGGAGAAGGATGGGATAGCAAAAAAAAAAAAAAAAGGCAGAAGGAGTGGCCAGAGAAGAAAGGGGGAAAACCAGAGAAGACTATGTGGACCCAGTGGACTGAACTCTCCAGAAGCAGGAAGACCCTTCTCTCTGTCCCAAGAAAGACAGGTATCTCCAGTCTCCACAGCAGTCCTCTCCTTCAGTCTGTTCACCAATTCATTCATTTGTCCATTTAACAGTGGCCCCTGCTAGGAACACACAAATGCCCTTGGCTCTTGGTAGAGTCAGTCCCCAGGAAGATGATCTCTTCAGAGCCACCAGAACCAAGTCAGGTCAAATAGGAGTAAAGCAGAATGGCGTGGACACCAACTCTGGTTAATTAGTGAAAGAAATTAATGTGGGAACTTATTTATTAGACCCAGAAAGGACTAGGAGTTAGGAAACCTGAGATCCAATCTGAGCCCGCTTCTAGCCTACTGTGTCATCTTGGGAATTTCTCTTAACATGGTTGATTTCAGTATTATCGTCATTAAATTTCAGGGCAGAGAACTGGGGATTGGTGGATAGGGAAAGAAATGAAGGGAAGGGAAAATAATACTCACTCTGCATACTTACTGGAATTCCTGTGAAGATCTTACAAAATTAAGTGTTTACCCAGGTTCTGCGGTCATGGCGGAGAGCTCCCAAGTTTGGTGCCTTGCCAGTGGGTCCTACTTTGGAGACTGTGCTCCCAAATGTGAAAGAGTTGGACTCAGATGTGACTTCTCTACACATCCTCTTCTTTCCCTTTTGTTTGAACCTATACTTGGTGCTGGAGTTGGTAGGTGCACGTCCAGGAGACTTGAATCTCTGGGCTGTCCATGTGCCGGCTGGGCCCTGAGTCTCAGCAGAGAGTTGCAGCACCTACTCTTCAGTTCATTGGACTCACCCAGGACAACTGGCATGGAGGTGAGGATGGACAATCACCACACCAAGGAACCGAGAGAGTCTACAACTGCAAGCCAGAGAGTCCCATCCATTAGCATATGGGATTGAAGTCCTCTCTCAATTAGAGGTGGAGTGGGCATCACCATCCCAGAGTCCTCAAGATTGGCGAATAAAATATGGACTACAGTAGACTTACTGGTGTTTTACTATAGACTTATTGTGATCCTAGCAATGGAAGAAATTATATGAGACAGTGGCCACTGGAGGTGCTGAAGTCAGGGAGAGGGAGAAAAAGGTGTATTTCCAGGACTTGGAATTGACCTGGATGACATTGCAGTGACAGATACAGGCCATTATATATCTTGCCATTGCCTACCGAATTGAATGGGAGAGAGTGTAAACTACAACGTAAACTATAGTCCATGCTTAGTGGCAATGCTCCAAAGTGTGTTCATCAATTGCAATGAAGGTACCACACTAATGAAAGAAGTTGTTAATGTGGGGAAAAGTGGGAGGTGTGGGGACTGGCGCCTATGGGAATCCCTTATATTTTTTTATGTAACAATTTATAATCTAAGTATCTTTTAAAAATAAATAAAAAATATATTTTAAAAAATCAAGTTGAAAGCAGTCCTGAGAGGGAAGTTCATAGCCATAAATTCATATATTA